>JAOPHQ010004575.1:0-210151 GCA_030340625.1 Merluccius polli
TTTAATAATCTTCGTTCAGTGAATGTATATGATGTTTAGTTTGTTAATTATTACAAATTCTTCCTGCCCGATCGGTACTGCGCATGTGCAACTCTCAACAAAGATGAAAAAGAAGAGAGATGGCTCACAGGCCAAATGGCCAAATGCCCCCTCCCGTTTCAGAAGCAGAGCGTTATGGTCACCGATTTGACTTTCTCCGACCCTGTATCATGCTTTTTCGTGCTCATTGTACGGTGGCCCTGAAGTGCAAATCACAACGGCAAATCAGAAAACACAACGGCAAATCAGAAAACACAACAACAAAACAGAAAACACAACAAATCAGAAAACACAACGGCAAATCAGAAAACACAACAGCAAATCGGAAAACAACAACAAAACAGAAAACACAACGGCAAATCAGAAAACACAACAACAAAACAGAAAACACAACGGCAAATCAGAAAACACAACGGCAAATCAGAAAACACAACAACAAAACAGAAAACACAACAAATCAGAAAACACAACGGCAAATCAGAAAACACAACAGCAAATCAGAAAACACAACAAATCAGAAAACACAACAGCAAATCAGAAAACACAATGGCAAATCAGAAACGACAATGACATTAACCATTACCCTCGGGCGACATGAATCGTCGCTGATTGGACTGGTGGTCCGTCCTTTGAGCCGGAAGGACTTGGCTTACATGTTTTCAAAATATGAGCGCCACTAGTGACAACGTATGCGCTGCTATTAAAGAATATTTTGCTGCAGGACATGGCTATGATGTGAAACTGGATATGCTGTCATCGCGGCGTGTTCGTTTGTTTCTGTTTGTTTGGCAGTGTTGTCCTTCCGGTTCAAAGGACGGACCACCAGTCCAATCAGCGATGATTCATGTCGCCCGAGGGTACCTACCTTTTCCGGTTTGGTTAATGTCATTGTCCTTTCTGTTTTGCCGTTGTGTTTTCTGATTTGCCGTTGTGTTTTCTGTTTTATTGTTGTGATTTCTGTTTTGTTGTTGTGTTTTCTGTTTTGCTGTTGTGATTTGCACTTCAGGGCCACCGTATCATTGTCACAAAAATTGTATCGTGTCCCAGAGCACGATTCAATAACTTAATTTTTGTGGGTTGTCCATTGTGTGTGCTTCATTTTTTTGTCCACTTGGTGGCAGTTTACGCAGATTATTCGGTCACTTCCTGTTGGGTTAGATCCTCCAAATTTAGAGCCATAGTAATGTTTTCTTAATCTTCTAATGACCTCTGAACTACCCATTTGAATCACTTTTGGTTTAGCTAGAGCCACCAGATTGACCATTTTATGTCACATATAAGATGATCAATCTGGTGGCTCTAGCCAAACCGGAAGTGATTCTAATGGGTCATTCAGTGGTAATCAGAAGATTTTAAAACATGGGGGGAATGACTTGGGAATAAGATAGAGACCTGGGGTCTCTTTTATATGAAAAAGGGCCTCAAGGACATAAGATTATCAATTTGGTGGCTATAGCCCAACCGGAAGTGTCCCACAAAGCACCATCAAATGCTCCATTGAAACGCATTGGAGATAAATGTTGTTGCTATAAATTCATATAAATTCGTAGGATAGAGATATGAACTTGGCCTCTGGACCAGTCAACCAGGGGGGTGCCTTGGGATCGCTCGGTGAAAATCTCAAGTCTCTCAGCCAAAAGGGGGCCGTGCAGGGGGTTGTCCTAATGCCTCCCATTGCCATTGGATCGAAAGTACGCCACGTAAAAATGTGGCACGGATCGTCCCCCCGGGGTCACAGAGGGCCAGTATTCGGTGTGGGGGTCCCAGTTGGGCCCTGTAAAAAGGGTGTCAAGTCTCGGGGCGTTGAAACCTTCTTATCTCCAAATCGGCCTTTTGCAACCACATTCTGAGCGAATAGGATTCGCTTTTACATTTACATGTAAATGTAAATGTAAAATGCCAGGAGGTTTCAAGTTCCCCATTTCTGGAGGCCACCAAGTGGACCAAACAATGAAGCACATACAATGGACAACCCATGAAAATGAATCTATTGAATCGTGCTCCGGGACACGATTCAATTTTCGTGACAATGAGCACGAAAAACGTGATACCGGGTTGGAGCAAGTCAACAAAATCGCCGGCCATAACGCTCCACTTCTGAAATGGGAGGGAGCATTTGGCTTCTTTTTCATCTTTGTTGAGAGTTGCACATGCGCAGTACCAATCGGGCAGGAATAATTCATGATAACTAACAAACTAAACCTCATATACATTCACTGAACAAAGATTATGAAAATAAAATGCACATTTCTCAATATAAATGTTATCAAAACGCATTTTAATGCCTAAAACTATCTTAAGATATTGCATTTTTCACTGACAATAAAAGGAATATCAGACATTTTGTTTTGCTTTGTCAGACCAAAGCTTGAGGGTCACGTGACGTGGACGCAGGCCAATAGAAAAGAATAGGCCAAAAAAACGTAGCCATGTCACAATTTTAGAGCTGTTATTGTTAAACTATTACGTTTTGCGTTTTGTCAACCTACTCCTGTTTAAACTCTCCAGCACCTCTTGCACACCACGTGGGTCTAAAGAGCGACAGTGTCCCTTCCTCCTCCACCCAGACTGTGGGTGGAGGAGGTGCAGTGTCAACAACACCAACACAAGGTTCCAGTTCCTCCCGTGCACTTATCACCTCATTAAAGTATGTCATTAAACTGTGCCAGAAATGATAATGTTAAAAACTAAAGGGGGGAGGGTTTGGGGTAAGTGGGCTGGAAGTGTGTGTGTGTGTGTGTGTGTGTGTGTGTGTGTGTGTGTGTGTGTGTGTGTGTGTGTCTACATATCAAAGAGCCGTGTGTCATCACCACCCCACCATCTGATTGAAACATAAATTTAACACAACATAAAGTCATAAAGCCCCACACTATCTGATTGAAATTCAAAATGTCATAAAGGCCACATTGTCAGCATATGAAGAAATAATAAGAGGCTCTTTCATTAGAGAAATTACTCTCATTTGGTCTGACTTTGTTCACCATGCCAATGGTGGTCATAATTAGAAAATTACAAAATTTAAAAACAGAGTCAGGGGGAAAAGAGACCCATGAAAGAATGAGCATTTTTATTGAATGGTTGCAACCATGTTTACCAATTTAATTTTAATAGAAACAATGTTGATTGCAGACTTTTTTGAGAACTGAAATGTGTCTGTGTTTTAAACAGTATGTGTGTGCGACTACCGCTGGTCTAGGATCAGGGCTGGGTCTTTGGTGTTTGGGCAGACCCTCCCTCAAAAAATCTGATGGTCCAACATCACCTGCATTGGGTCTTGGGTCCAAACTTTAAATTCTTTTTAGGTTTGGGTTTGATTTTATTGACACTGGTCTTGGCTAAATATGCGGTGTATTTAACCTGAAAGGACGTAAACACTTTCTTCAATAAGTCATCAAATGAAGATAATTAAACATATGTCATAGAAACATTTGAGGAATTCCACTGCAAATATTACTTGAGCTTTTCTGTCACTTTTTGTTGACTCAGGCCTCTGAAAATCATTGGATCGGAACAAAATCAGGTCCAGTTTTATGACTATGCTAGAATAATAGGTCCAGTTGATGTCATGTCTGTTTTGTTTCAGGTCTGTGTTTTGTTTCAAACAGACAGGCCAGAATCAAGAAAGGATAGTCAAGGGTCCATTTTGGATAAAGTACAACATTTTAGTCCCTCACTGAGGTCTGTTCCCACTAATTAAATCCTGAAATGTTGCAACGCAGAGTACAGGATATATTAAAAAGCTGCCAAACGTCAGCTACAAAAATATAATATAATATAATACGATAATATAACAGCCAAAAGCTTGTCAAAGGTTTTCAGAAGCATTGTTGTGTTGGGCTTTACAGGCAGTTATTTTTTCCAGGATTGGCATCCAGGAAGGACAAAAGGAAAGCAAAACAGGATTCAGCTTTTGTCTGCTACGATTTACAAAATATACAATTCATATTGTCTTGCTTTAGGGCCAGTTGAGGCAAAGTGATTAGGAAAGTGAGTCCAACTTACCAATAGTATATTTACTTTCATGCTCAGTTATTTTCTCAATTCAGGTTTGATCTTATAGGAGAGGAGATATGCAATGTCTTCAAAGCCAATGTCAATTGTGTCATTCCACTGAAACAAAAAGCATTAAAACCCAGGTCAAAAGAGACACATATTACGTACCACACATAACAAAATAAAAGCATGGTACTTTTTTCCCTTGGCATGACCTTGCTACTGCGCTCCACAGAGCTTCTCCTCTGGGGGTGGGAACCAGAGAGCTCCATCGTTGGTGGTGGTCCCAACAAACAGAGCATTAATATTAAGTTTTACTGTCAAGTGTTTTACAACAGGACGCTGTGTAGTATTGTATAGGTGTTTATGTTGTAATCTAAAGAGATCAGGAAGGGTCGTTGGGCCAATAATGTTAACCAAAAACACGACAACGACCTCCGTGTCCACACCTAAGAGAGCTCGAGCATTTACCGAACTCACACGCTACCTACAGGAGGAACCCATAGACCCAAGATCCACGCATAGACTTTACTTGCCGCCCATGGTATATGAATGGCCGCCAAAGTATATTTGGTGACCCATTTTTTTTATTTTTTTTTATCAGTCCGAGAGAACCACGCCATCCACGATCGATTAAATTAACTAGTGGACAAAGACCCCTCGCTGGACCCCTCCGGTACCTCGTCGTTCTACTGTCGCCAGAAGGGTCTGCTGGGGGTCAGAGACACGCAGAGAGAGAGAGACGTTCTCTGGGGGATATTTTCCATTCTGAATGCTGTAACCACCCTGCATTGCGGTATATATTGAGTCTACCGATAGCGAGTTGCAGCCGTCCGCTAAATACCCCCCCCCCCCCCCGGTCGGTGGTAATACCGCATATCTATATGTTGAGCCCCCTAAATCACTGCAGGGGAAGATTCCTTCACCACGACAGCCCTACATTGAAACACTTTTGTACATCATTGTAAAGAAAACGGTTGTGTAAAAGATAACAGAATAGAAGAATACCAATGAGGCTAATTAGTTAGTAAATCAATTGTAAAAGGTGCCGGTGAAGAGTCAGTGTTTTCCGTTTGGGAATCTTGAGACTGAATCCTCTTAGAGTAGCAGCCCCCTTCCTTTTCAGATTGGAATCACAACATTGTGCATCAGTAATGCCTTTTTTGTCATACTATAACTTTCGCTACCATCTTGGTCAGGTCTCCCAGGAGTTATTTGATCTCAATGAGACAAACCTGATTGAAAGGAAAATACCTGTGTATTAGTCATTACATACTTTAAATGTCCCTTAAGGGAAAAACACCAAGGGAAAAAAAAGTTTAACATTTTGTCTGAAATAAGAAAAGTAATATTTCTATTTCCATAAAGAATAATTGGGTTTCAGTCAAACATAAGTAATTCACCTGCAGGGTTTCCGCTACATGTAATTGATCGTGGCGCACCGCCACGGCAAAATAAAAGCCGCCACACTTTCAGAATAATGATTTTTTATTTTTTTATTTTTTTAATGTTGTTTCATGTTTATATTAATGTAAATGATTGTATTAAATGTGATTTCGGCACAAAACATGGTGTTTTCCGTGAAATATGACGCTACGCTGCAAATAGCATACCCTTATTTTGAAAAACCAACACCGGAACACCGGAGTCACCACCTGCCTGTCTAGCTGCGGCGCGCGAAAGACGAAGAGAGTAGGAGAGACAATAGTCCGACGTGGAGGGAGAGAAAAGGGTGAAAGAAAGGTACCTAAGCTAGGTTATATTTGATACCGTTTTGTTAAAACCAGTGAAAAACGACCCTAATGTATAGTAGGGATGGGCAACGATCGTCGAATAGTCGGAGTCACGTAGAATATCGAATAATAAATGTGACTATCGTTATTTATTACACGGCTCTTCTCAATGCTGTTGAACGCTCCGTTGACTTGCATGGGCCTTCACAACTTCCGGTGGTGAATAGCGTCCTCGGTTGCTAAGCGACATCAACGTCTTTGGGGGACTATTTCTCTGCTGATCAACACTACGAATGCTAGTAACAAATAAATTGTAAAAAGACACACCGTGTGAAGTTATATTTTTGACGTGTCTAGTTCACCGTCATGCAGGCTGTGTTTAGTAAAAAAATAAAAATAAATTGCGATCCGTTTTCGGCGCATGCAGGTCTATCTGCCTAACCCCACGTTGAAATAATTTTGATGTTGAATGTTGGCGCAGTTGTTGAAATAAACAGATTGATTTCATACACGTCATAAAAGCCTCTCCCTGTGTCATTGCACTTGCGTGTATCCGAGGTGCGTGTGTGCGTGGGGGTTCTTGATTGAGCGATTTTCGAATATTATTCGATTATTTCTCAGCGAATATAGAATAATATTTTTGCCAGAAATGCACATCCCTAATGTATAGATGGATCAGGTTACAGAAAAAATCCAGAGTCGGGAAAAATGTGTTATTGATTGGTTATACGCATTATTTCTATCATTATTTCAGAGAGATTTTTATTTTTATCTTATTTTTGTACCATTGACACTTGTTAAAGAGAGATTACTGTAGGCCTAATAAAGCATGTTGAGTCTTTGGTTATACAGTAGAGAGAGATATTATTTTGTTGTAGATTAATTTAGTTATTAATTTAACTATAAAATTTATTTTTCTATTGATAGAGGAAACCCGTTACGTTTCAGATGACGTTTACAACAACAACGTTTTGAACAGCAGGACATAACGTTAGCTTAGGTAATGCCCAGGTAATTTTCTGCCTCGACTCTTTTCTGGTTACATTTTCAGATGAGTATATCAAACTATTTTCAAAAGAAGAGAAAGGTTCCAGAGGAAGAGAGTCAGGTAACCTTACATAAAGGAGAGGCTCAATGTTCTTGACTTATTGTCGTGATGTTATTCCCTCAAGTCAATTGATAGATAATGATGTGTACCATTATAAGTGTAATATTTAAATATTCCTAACATTACCTGCGTGGTATTGGTCATGATGTGAACAAATTTAATATTATATTAGATAAGAGCACAGGCAGAAGTAGTGCAGGAGGTGAGTGGAGGAGAGAAAAGAGGAGAGGCAGAGAAGGAGGTTGAGCATGGTGAGGCAGCAGAGAGCAGCAGCGAAGGAGACAGAGGGAGGAAAAAAACAAAACACAGGGAATCCGGCTGGGACCCAAAATGGACCGACATGACCAAGTTCCGCCCATGGCTGTACCACACTGATCAAGGTGAGTTTTAAACATTACAATATCATGCAATTTAGTTTTTATTTTTCATTCAATTTAATTTCAATTGAACAATGACTGTGCCATTAATTTTGACCCTGTGCCTGCAGGAATGTTCTGCAGGTTATGCCGCCAACACAAACAATCTGCAAAATCAGGAGTGGCCAAGCGACCATTCATCGAGGCAGGATGCCAAATCTACCGTGTTGATTACTTAGATAGACACATGGGGACAGATCACCACAAAAATAGTGTGAAATCGCAAGCCTTATTGGCACAAGGTGAAGTTCCTTCAATTAAATGTCATAGATTAATTTAATAGCTCAAATGTCTCTGGTATAAAGTTTTTGTTAAAATAACCATCAAAGATCATGTTTATCTGTGCTTGCTTTGCATAGGTTCTTCAGTTATGACAGCCTTTGACCCCATCATCAACATGGAGCACGAGTCCATCCTTGGTGGCTTTAAATGCCTATATTATCTGACCAAGAGGGAGCAGGCACATCACACTAACTACCCAGCTCTTTTGGATCTGGCTGAGCTGCTGGGCTGTAATTATTTCAAAAAGCTCAGGGTAATGTTACTGTGGTCATATTGGTCATATTTGCATTATTTCATGCTAACCTCAGAATCTTAATATTTTATTTCATTTACTCTTAGATTGGGAAAACAATAAATTACAGGTCTCACACTATTATTGATGAGATGCTGGAGATTTTGGCCACTGTCGTGGAAGAGCCAATTCTGAAAGACATCCACTCCTCTGTTGCCATTGGGTTAGAGGTGGATGAAAGTACAGATGTCGCTGTGACAAGACAGCTGGATCTGCATGTCAGGTAGAAATTCAGAGGGAATTATTTCTGATTGAATCTGAATTATATTTCTTTATGTTTACAATTCATCTTTTTATGCATTTTAAGATATATGGACAAGGAGGGACAGCTTTTCAGCCAGTTCCTGGACCTGGTAAATGTCAGTGATGGAAAGGCAGATACCATTGTGGCAGCTATTAAGGAAGTGCTGCACAAAAAGAAGATTCCTACCCAAAGGCTTTTTGGATTAGGAACGGATGGAGCTGCTGTAATGACTGGTATGAACTCGCAACATAACAAAGTAGAATATTCATTGGGATTCTTAACATGTTACTGCATGTATGTACTCATTTCTTTTAATTCTTGAAACAGGGAGGTTGAATGGTGTAGCAAAGCAGCTCCAAGATGACTTCCCTTGGTTGCTGCCAGTTGCATGTGCTGCACATCGCCTCGCCTTGGCATGCAAGGATGCCTCATCTCATGTTAACTATATGGCCACCTTCAGAGACCATTTGCAGCAGCTCCATCTGTATTTCCGTAATAGTGCCAATCGAACTGCTGTTTTAAAAACTGCAGCACAGTCCCTGGGCTTGCAGGCCTTGAAAGTGACGGTGAGATCACAGAAAAATATACATGATGTATTGCATCATGTAACAGAAAGTGTGACTATTATTGTGCACTACAGATGAACTTTCTTTATTATTAGCTTTTATCTCAAGACTGAAATATTTTTCAGGAAGTAAAAGACACCCGCTGGCTGTCACAACACCTAGCAACCACCACATTGCAGCGAAACTTGCCAGCTGTCCTGGCTGCTTTGGCTGAAGAAACCGAAGTCAACAAGTGCCCTGTAGCCGAGGGCCTTTATGGTTTCTGCTGCACGTATCGTTTCGTTGCAGCAGTGTACCTGCAGGCAGACGTGCTGCCACATCTGGCTCGGCTCTCAAAAATTTTCCAGAAGGAAAATGTAAACTTCCTGGCCATAAAAGATCAGGTGCATTATAAGAATATCCCTAGACTTTTTCAGGATTTGTAAGCAACATAACCTATGAAGCTATTTTTGTGAGTCATGTATTGTTACAAAAAAGCTAAGCATTGTGTGACTGCCTTTATTAGGTGCCAGTGACAAAGGCCTGCCTGAGGTCCATCCGGGATGCAGCTGATCAACAGCCACACGGGTCGTTCCTAGCCCGGCTCCATGAGGACCTAGCTGACCCTACTGGTTTAGGAACGTTTAGCATCATGCACGAGGAGGAGAGACACAGGAGAGGCAGACCCCGGGGTGAAGAGACAAGGGAGGGTCTCTGGTCCCGTTTTAGGACCCAGGTACATTTTTGATGGCTGTGAAGTTAAATAATATAATCAGTGAATCAAATAAGGTCTTCAATCTATCAATTTGAAAAGTTACTAATTTTCTATTTTGTGTCATGTTTAGGTAATGGAGCCTTATCTGGATGGCCTGCAAGACAGCCTAGACCGCCGGTTTCAACACCTTGACATCCTGGAAGCCTTTCAAGTGCTGGGACCCCAGGCAGCCACAGAAGACGATGCAGTCAACCCAAGACATCTTCAGACCCTGTCTACAAAATTCTTACAGCATCCAGAAAATCCAGTGCTGCAAGAGTGGACATCATATAAGCAGCATCTGCTAGTTGGAGCCTTCAAGGTAAAATGAGAATTTAAGCAAGAGGGTAATTATACTGTATAGAAAGATGATTGAGGACCCCTAATCAGTGTTATACATTTAATATGTTTCAGAATCTGGACCAGCTCAACATCATGATGAAACTGGCATCCCAAAATGATGAATGGGGACAACTTTATCCAAGCTTGAGCCAGCTAGCAGCCATTGCTTTAACAGTGCCCATATCATCAGTCAACTGTGAGAGAGATTTCTCCACAATGAACAGGGTCAGACATTTGGTTAATAGTAAACTGTAAGTCAGAGATGGTTTGGTTTCTCTTAATTTTCCACACCCCACTCACTTTTAATTGTTTTTATGTGTAGGTGAAGACAGACCTAAGGAACAGGCTGCAGGGGGACCATCTGGCAGCATGCATGCTCCTCAGCATCAACGGACCACCTCTGAAGGACTTCCCTTATGACAGAGCCTTAGAGCTCTTTTTCAATACGCCAAGAAAAATGAAGTGCTCTCAGCCAGGCTGCAAACTGCCATTAGCAGGAGTGAAGAAAAAAAAAAATAATAATAATAATAATTAATTATGCGTCACTATATTGTTTGTTGTAGTTATGCGTCGTTGGTGTGTGTGTGTGTGTGTGTGTGTGTGTGTGTGTGTGTGTGTGTGTGTGTGTGTGTTATATTTTGTATTAAATGTACACTACAGCCTATCACTAGTACCACCCATCAGTCCCTTAAACACGTCCACAAAAAAAAGTATTTGCGCGCGACATATACGTGCGGTATCGTGGGAGCGTGTCTATGTTCCCCGGGTCCTATGTTCCCCTCTTTGTATGAGACTGGGGATCATAGGACGCTTTTTTTTTTTTTTAAAGGAGTGCATCAATAGTAGTTACGCACTCCTAAACGTTGACATGGCTGAGGGGAAACAAGCTAAGACCTACCATTTTCACCCTTAGTGGGAGGAAGATTAATTTTTGGTTTATTCTCATTCAAAGCCTGTTTGTTTTATCTGCAATGCAACGGTAGCATTGGCAAAGAAAGGGAATATGGAGCGGCATTTTAAAACAGTACATGGAAGGTACGAGAGGGATTTCCCTGCAAAAACGCCTTTACGTGCCACAAAAGTGCGGGATTTGAAAGCTCAGCTTGCAGCACGGCAGTCAATCTTTACCAAACCAAAGACTCAGGCTAATAAGGCTGGGTAATAAGAACAGATCAACAATGACAGATGACCATCTTGCAGCCTGCCTACGCCTTGCAACCAGCTCCTACACTCCTGACTACGAGAATTTAGCCTCCTCCTCCCAATGCCAGGTCTCCCATTAAGGTAGTAAGTTTTTCTAACTCAGAGATCTACCTGTTTTGTATCTGGTTATTTTTCTGTTTTGTTCATATTAAGGTCAGCTATGGCTATTGCTCATCATGCAGATTGGCGTGTGTGTGTCTGTGTGAGAGAGAGAGAGAGAGAGAGAGAGAGAGAGAGAGAGAGAGAGAGAGAGAGAGAGAGAGAGAGAGAGAGAGAGAGAGAGAGAGAGAGAGAGAGAGAGGGTTTGTGATACAGCACACTATCCAAACTTGTCTGTGTGTGTGTTTGAGATAGGGAGGGTTTGTGATGTGATGTCTAGTGGTTGTGTGACAACAACAAAAAGTGTTGTAAGATTAGTTACTGCAGGCTGGGAACGATGTGTGTGGGTTTGCAATGTTGACGCTAGACTGGTAGATCTCGGGAGGTTGGCTACTTGAAAAGTAGATCTTGGGTCAAAAAAGGTTGGGCACCCCTGGATTAGACAGATGTATGCAAGTCTCACAGGAGACAGGAGGGCACAGTTGTGTATGTAGTTGTGCTACAGCCTTGTACTTTTTGCCTCTTCGTTTAGACGTTTACTGTTGTTGCCACAGCGCTAGGATAAAGCAAGGCACAAGCTCTGTGGCACTGGCAGTATCTGACAGATTGACACCTCTTCTAGATGCTGCTTTAATTTGTTGTTGTTGTGTTTGTTGTTATGGCCTAGTGATTCTGCAAGATCCTCTTTTCGATTATTATTTTCAATTAATGTACCGGAAACCCTGTAGTAAATAATGTATTTAGAAAAACATTCAGTTTGAAATAGTCATAATTTCACATTTCAAAATTCATGTTGTCGCCGTCGTCGTCACCCCCCCTCTTCCACTCGGGCAGACCTCCCCCACGGTTTAAAAAAATCCTGGAGGAAACCCTGACCTGTATACATCATATTTTAATTATGATTTTTCCCTCTCAATAGAGGGCGGTCATATGAATAGCCAAAACAAAACAAATTAAAACAGACAAGCTGGCTAAGTTTTATACAAGCTTTATTTACAATGGAGTTTTCCAAAATCTGCAGTGTAGGAAGCACTTTTTTTTTCTTTAATCAACAAGCTGTGGTTTGACAGATTCTGTGTGAAACCCATCAGACAGCAGCGACTAACCACCCATCATTCTCTAACGTCCTCCTAACACAATATGTACATGCTGTGTTTGTATACAAGCAATATAAAACTTGGCAAATTGAAAGGTTATATTGAAATTGAGAAATCAAATCTTATGAATAAAAAAAAGAAATACAGCAACCATTGAGAGATCCTGACCTTCCAAATAGGTTATTTTAACCCTCTATAATACATACGTAACTGTCTCTTGACGGTTGCACCAAGTTAAGCAACTCTAGGGTCTGTTTTTGTCACCATAGTAACAAACTATGGTTTCCATGTCACAGATGGCTGTTGTGATAATGCTGTGTGGAGAGTGCTTGAAACAAGAAAGATGAATTTCTCCAATGACAAATATAGTTAATGAGTTATATTTTGCTATTGGGGGAAAGAAAAACTAGGTTTGTTTAAATTGAATGAACGAGCCCTGCATGTCTGAATTACATCCCGAACACAAACAAGCATGAGACACTTCCTGTGGAAGTGACAGAAGAACTGGACTTACAGTACTTTCCCCTAGGGGAGAATACTGTGAAATGGTACACCGTCTCTCCCAACATAAGAAAAATAAATAAAGGTCAGGGTGTGATCCAGATACAAGACGTTGGACGGGGAGGAACGTTAATGGCAATTGGTTAAAAAGAAATTACTAGAAAAATATGACACCCAAAAAAAAACAAAAAACACTCAGAATTGACAGATTTCTTACCTAAAATGGCATTTACATCGCAAATGATACATGATTACATTGTGTTTTTTTCTTGCTAGGGACAGAGTTTTGAAAAATGGGATGTTGTTCAATTTCTTAATTTCATACAGCTCCTTCAATATGGGAAAACTATATGCTTTATTTATTTTTCTGAACTCAGGCTACAATCTCCCTGTGGTTTAAACATTCCACAATTGAAATACTGAAGTCTGTTTTAATCTGCATTTTACAAATGTAAAATGCACTTCCATCTGCTAATGTCAACACATTTGTCATTTATTCCCCAAGATATTAATGTTTTCCTGAACAGAAATTTATAGTTGCACTGAAACAAACTTTGCCTTTGTAACTTTTATGCAATTAAATAATTGCTATTCTCCTTTTCTTGCATAATACAGACACTCAGACACAGTATTTTGTCCTAGTAAAAAAACCTCCATATCCACACCAACTGATTCTGTAACAGTATTAAGGACAAAACAAACAGCTGTATAACCAGCAAATGAATAACTTAAATCAAGTGATATACAGAAGATACTAGGCAAAAAATAGGAATACATATTGTAAGCAAATATATTGAGAAAAGGGGCAACAAAATAAAAAGGTAAAAGCCATCAATGACCCCATAATAAATGCAACATCTTTAACCATAAATGTCTCAAATCAAACTACTAAGAAGCATTTTTTCATCCTTCTGATAATCTCTCTCTCTCTCTCTCTCTCTCTCTCTCTCTCTCTCTCTCTCTCTCTCTCTCTCTCTCTCTCTCTCTCTCTCTCTCTCTCTCTCTCTCTCTCTCTCTCTCTCTCTCTCTCTCTCTCTCTCTCTCTCTCTCTCTCAAAGTGAATAAAGTAATGTTTAGGCCAGACTTTGTTCCTTAGGTCTTTAACGGGTTAATAAAAAAAAAAGGATTTAATACTGTTGTCAGGTTTAAATGTAACAATGCGAGACTGAAGATAATACACCATGATCATAATCAGTAATTGAGCCCCCTGCTTTTCTTAAATGTCGTACATTATGAGATTTCCCTCAGTTCTTTTTATATGAACTATGCGCTCTGAAATAGAATGATAAAGTAAAGTAAAGTAATGATTGAAGTAAAAAAAAACAACAACCAATATCTCTATCCAATGTGGTTGTGAACTTTAACAGTTAACATTTTCTCGGTCCACCCAATTTGTGCGTTCTGTCAAATTAATGTTTTGCCATGTGTAAAAGCAGCAAGCATCCATGCCCGTGAAAATATTAAATTAAATATGAAAAGTTGAGGAACAGAGGAGGGAATAAAAGAAGAGAAGAGCTGAAAAGAACAGGTGGAAGTATGGAGTGTGGAAGGAGGAGGTTTAAGAGACCCCATCTCCGTTGGGACGATGTCCCAGAAGCTGAAACAGTCTCTGCATAGGGAGGCGGTTGCAAAGCGCCCATGCTGCTGCTGGTGCAGGCTTGCAAACGCAACAAACTCATGCAAACAAAAACAAACAAAGAGTCAAACGGAGGCAGAGGGGCAGACAAGCTCAGGTCTAGCTTCATGCTGCGAGACAGTGGCTGGTTGCTCGTCCCGGTCCAGGCCAAGCCAGGCCAGTCCAGTCTATGTGGTGATTAGAGGAGGGCTGTTCATGCAGTGATATTGCTGTTATGAGGAAAGAGAGAAGCCAGAAGTCAGATTTGTCGGGGAAGCGCGTTTTTTTAGTGTCAGGATTATGGAACTATGGGGCAACTATGTACATACTTTGTATATAAAAAAAACTAAATTACTTCTGATTCAAATGCATTGAGAACAAAGCTCAATGACATCAGTGACAGGACTACTAGCGGGTAAAATAAATACTGAAACTTGCTTGCTTGTTCCGATTTCTGAATTCTGATTTATCATTGGAGTGATCACTAAACCCTTATGTCCAATCAGGAAAATAAATGAAAACTGGTTAGAAAAGTGTCATGAAAACCATCAGCAAGTCCATGACAAAAACACTATAATGATGTTCTTAAAGTGACTTTAGCCCTGTTCACACCTGGCATTAACATGCTTCTTGTTTGATCCGATCACAAGTGGACAGCTCTAAGTTAATCAGTTCAAACCTGGCATTAGAATGCTTTTCCACATGCTTCTCCAGTGACCACTATCGACCAGATCTCACTTCCCCGCTCCAATACAGACTAGGTCTAATCTTTGGCGTGTCCCTATTCGCACGGGATTAGTATTACCTGGGGACCTCATGTGATTTAGTAATTACCCCACCACATCTGTTTCGTGCGGCGCATTCGCACGGGATAAGCAAAGTCAATTTTTTAACTCGAATTTACTGACATTATCCCCCATTTTTTTAAGGACAACCTGGGCTATCAGAATATGTATGCTGCAGTCATGACACAAGACTGTATAAATAACAGTATGTTCCTTACCGCATGCTGCCATGCATGTAATCCATCTAATCATCTTTCGAGATTTTGCTCTTCTGATGGATTTGAGCTTGCTCTTTCTGCGAATGGGTCTCCATGCTGTGTACGAAGATGAGCCTCCTGAATTTGCACCCAAAATGCTGTAAAAACTTTGATTTATAATTGCCAACGCAGCCTCCATAATTCTCGACCGGGAAAAAGGCAGAAAATGACGCGGAAAACACAAAAAACGACCCCAAATCACAGAGATGCCGATTTGCACGGGACTGATATTATCACATGACCTCTGTGTTTGGCAAAATATGGTAGGTAATTTGCGGTGGAATTTTTACTTTACAATTTACAGACATGGCAGATTCGCACGGGATTAAGATCACAGACGACCTCCGCAATTATTTCAAATTACTAGAGGTCGCCAGGTAATACTAGTCCCGTGCGAATAGGGCTTTAGGCAAACCAAATCGCCCACATGTTTGACACACTCGTAATATATCTCTATGGGCTTTTCAACATTTTCAGACGTCATGGAAAAAGCCATCTTACACAATTTGAGTATGTACTTCCGCTTACGCAGAGGACGTCAGTTGAGTAGGTGTCCTTCAATGTGGCCCAGGACACATTTGCGTACACACTGCTAAAAGAATGTGGCCATACACGGCCCAGACCACCTCCGAATTTGGTCTGAGCGATCGGATATCAATGTGTCTTGGGTGCATTCACACCTGCTACCCACTTGTGATCGGATCACCCAAGACGCAGGCCACAGGGCCTTTGAGTCCACTTGTTTCCAGTGTGAGCCACTGGGGATCTCCCTGCCACACACTGTATAACCAGGAAGTCTTTTCAGAAGCACACTCCTAGGTCCACCTAAATGTCAATGTATGGATGATATGTGAGCTGCAGCCATTAGAGATCACTTTCTTTAACTAGCTGTACTTCCAATGACATCAGACAAGCTGAACTGTGTATTATGAATGACAACTTTCTTCTACATTCTATACCAACCTCTTCTTATGAGTTTGATTTTTAACAGTGGTAAAGTAAAACGGAAGTGATGAACTTATGAGTTGCCGTTTTCCAAAATACAGTTAATTTGTCTTAATAAATATATTTTTAAAAAACATTCAACTAACTAAACATTCTTCAACCAGACTCATTACTACATGGCCAACATCCTGCAATGTCCATTTCATTTTCTTTTACTACTGCAACTACAATTCCACACAACACCAAAAACAATTCCTTTTCTTTACCTTAGACACTGCATACGGCGAACTTTCATGAAAATATGATCTATTTGTATTCAAAGACGAAACTCACTTGTATACTCGCTTGGTCGCCTGCTCAGAGCTACATCCACAACAGATCACCAATCACCACCAAAAACCAAAATCACATCAGACTCCAACGCTTAGCCATAAAACATTGTTGAAGCTCCGCTACCAGAGAACAGGTAGAAATGTGCATAAATATGTGAGAACAGGTAGAGAGGTTGATTTTGATACAAGCACACGGGACACCATAAGCAGCAAACGTTGGAGACCAAGCGCCTTGTCTGTTAGGACGGTAACATTAGTTGAGCAATGGGCCATTTATAGAAACAGGAGTCAAGAAAGGATTGTTTGAGGGGGCAGAAAACTTAGTCAGCGGTCACAAGATGCTCATTAGTCAGCCATTTTAAAGGGGTAGAACTTGGTGTATAGAGACAACCAAGTCGTGTAGCCTTGTTTCGAGAACTTGATACAGAAGACAAAAAAAAAATTGGAATCAAGGAGGCAGGCAGAGGGGAACCTCCCCTCAATTTGGGCCCCCCCAAAAAACTATTTAAAAAAAGGAGTCGGGGGGGGCAGGTGTGCGCTGGCGCTGGAAGGTAGTGTAGCCTGGCGGGAGTGGGGTTCCCCCTAGGCGTGGTGTTGTCTACCTTGCGGTAGCTGGCTGGACGTGTCCCGGGTAGGAGCGGCGTGTGCTGGTGGCCTGTCTCTGGCGAGCCAGGAAAGACTGGCCTGACCCTGTGTTGGCCAAACGGTCTTCCGCTGCCCTCTTCTGCAGTGATATGCCCTGGAGGGTGGTAGTGGTGGTGGTGGTGGGGGGGGGGGGGGTAGGGCAGAGCAAGACAGACGGAAAGAAAGAAGGTTACACACTGCTGATAGTCCAGCCAGGCTATGAATGTTATCCCTCCTATCCATTTATATCTGAATATCTGAGAGACATTCAGATGGTATTACTTTTGATAAATCTCAACAAATAAACCCTTCATTTTAATGTAAGCCATTTGATAGAACACATTCACTTTTGCAAATATTTTCGAATATGATTTAGATATTTTACAGATATGAGTAGAAAGACCAATGCTTCAACCTTTAACACTCAGTAAAGCCTATAGCACCCCCTAGTGTTGTTCCCATGTTCTTGTGACCTTTTACAAGTTTAAATAAACAACACTGTACAGCTAGCCTCTCCTGTGGGGTCGCTCATGGTTCTATCCTAGGCCCCATTCTTTTCTCCATGTACATGCTTCCCCTCGGCCAAATCATTCAAAAACACAACATTTCCTTCCACTGTTTATCTCCCCCTGAAACCAAAAGACCAGTCCAATCTAATGAGTCTCATGAACTGCCTTGAAGACAAAGTGTTGGATGGCACAAAACTTTCTTCAGCTGAATGAAAGCAAGTCTGAAGTTTCCCTGATGACTCCATCAAACTGGTTACCAACAGCCTTGGCAACCAGTCCACCCTTGTTAAACCCCATGTCAAAAATTAAGACAATTAGTAATTAGATTTAAGTTTGACAAGCAAGTCAATTCAGTCATAAAAGCCATTTTTTTCCAGCTTCGTACGATTGCCAAAATTAAGCCGTTTCTCTCATCCAAAGATGTTGAGAAAATCATCCACACCTTTATATCCTCTCGCTTGGACTATTGCAACTCCCGTTTACTGGGTCAATTGGTGCAGAATGCCGTAGCCAGGCTCCTGACAGGTACCCGGAAGAGGGACCAATTCTGGCCTCTCTCCAATGGCTGCCAGTACGGTTCAGAGTTGATTTTAAGGTTCTCCTATTTGTCTTTAAAGCCCTAAACGGGCTGGCCACCTCCATCGCAGATCTCCTCACCCCATATTCTACATGATCGAAACTTAAGCTCAGGGGTGACCGAGCTTTTGCTGTTGCGCCCCTAGACTGTGGAACAGCATTCCCCTCCCGATCAGATCTGCCCCGTCCATTGACTCTTTTAAAGACCGTGTAAAGCAGAGATTTGTTTCTAACCACATTACACACGTTAGAAAGTCATTGCTGAAAACATGTGAAAAGATTGTATAACCATTTAATGTTGAATTGTGGAATTAGACCGTTTTTTCTATTTTTCACCATTTTCGCGTTCAGGATTTTATGGGTGGCTTGTCATGCTCAATCGCGAGTTTGACAGTTATTAGTTAGACGTTTTTAATTGTTCAAATTTGGCTGGGTGGTTAAAACACACTTTTCTATAGTGTGACAAACTCTAAACACATTTACTTTTGGTTTACAGACTATAAAACCAAGCTAAAAACACATTTTTATTCACTAGCGTTTGGATCCTCCTGATATGGCTGATTTCTCTTTTGAGCTGTTTATTTGTAATAAGCTGTGTGAATTGTTGTTTGTCTTTTTTTCTTTGTTTTTTAGCTACCTGCTCTGGTCTCTACAGCACTTTGGTCAACGTTGGTTGTTGTTAAATGTGCTCTATAAATAAATTTGACTTGACTACAAATGTATATGAGCAAATAAAATGAAGATGGAAGGGTAGGTCAGCTTGTCTTCCCCGTTCTCTATATTATAGAATAAGCAATAATAGTAACAAACTGAACAAGTTTTCAGGCATATATGAGGAATTCTTACCATGTTGTACCAGGCAGACACAATCAGTTTCTCTTCGTAGTCTCTCTGGTTCTTTGTCTTGTCCATCTCTTTCTGTTGGGTGGAAACAGCAAAGAGTCATCAATTGCCAAACAATGCCAATCAAAACCAAATAGGTTTGTTTTTGCCTATGGTATAATTTAGGCTTGCTGTTGCCTGTGGTATACTTTAGGTTTGTTGTTGACTATAGTATACTTTAGGCTTGTTGTTGCCTGTGGTATACTTCAGGTTTGTTGTTGCCTATAGTATACTTGGCTTATTGTTGCCTATAGAATACTTAAAGGACAATTCCGGTGCAAAATGAAATGGAAGTGTGGTGCGATTTTGAGCCTTGTTAGTGGTATAGAATTGCGATTTATTTTACATGAAGATCTGCACCCACAGCTAGCGTTATAAGCAAATTAGCAGTTTTCGAGAACTTTGGTTAAATTCGACTAGAATGAAAACTGATCCCAGAGAACGGTCCAACTCGGTGGACGTGTGTTATGATCATATGGTCTCATTTTGCGCCGGAATTGTCCTTTAAGGCTTGTTGTTGCCTGTGATATACTTCAGATTTGTTGTTGCCTATAGTATACTTTACGTTTGCCTATAGTATACTTTAGATTTGTTGTTGGCTGTGGTATACTTTAGGTTTGTTGAATTCATTACAACATGGATTACCTCCAGCGAATGGAGCATTCGGTCTTTCTCCTGAAGCTGGTTCTTCAGGGCCTGCACTTCCGGACCGGAGCCTTGGTTCTGTTTGGGGTCCAGTGTTCGGATCACCTGCAGCAGAACCACACACACACACACACACAATTTGACTCAAGCATTTAAAAGGAATAATACGGTAGCAGTGTTCATGCTATCGACAATGTGGGTATTCTCTTATTAAATTACCATTTTTTTTCAGTGGGAACATTGCAAAAAAATGACAGAACCCCTGGGTTGTTGCCATATGAGGACAGAACTAATATCTGATACTTAACGCTACAGCGTTTTGAAGACATTCTCCAATAATCCAATGTTACATACTGCCGCAATATCTCTGTGTGATGTAGTACCGCAGTACAGTTGAATACTACACAAAACAACAAAATAGGACCTAGTGTGCATTGCACATAACCAATAATCACATACTAACAATGTCAAGGTGTTTTAGCCTGTACCTTTCCATATGACTGTATTATATATTAACAACTTATATTATTAGTGTTTTTTTCACAAATCAACCAGTGAAACAGGATTCATATGCACTAGAAAGTCTCAGAAGGAGTAACTTATTGTATCATGCTATGTTCATTTGAGAGCTCAAAAATCAGTGCCCGGAGACCAACTCCAGGTCTACTGCTGGCGCACAAGGGCAGGAGTATTAACATAACATGGATGTTTTTGGTGTGGGAGGAAACCGGAGCACATGGAGGAAACCCACATGAACATGGGGAGAACATACAAACTCCATACAGAAAGGTCCCCCCCACCCCGGTTTAAACCCAGGACCCTTCTTCCTGTGAGGCAGCAGTGTGAACAACTTTGCCACTGTGCCCCCTAGCCATCAATAATGACATAAACTGGCAGTTGTGTCAATAGAGTATTCCTAAAATAACTTCCAAATATGTGACTCAAGGTTGTGGTTCCTACCAGTATCATGACCCCATGTCACCCCTCATACCAGTGTCTTAGCTAGAGGAGATCTATGCACTCACAGGTTAAGTCCCTTGCTCTATGGTTGTATATCGTTGATATATCCTGTTCCTAGATAACCTGTGTATTTTCCAACACATATTTCACACCTCATACGCAGAATGCTCATCAACAATTGCATTTGGCTGATTGGAAAGTTTAGGAGTAAATCAAATAGTTTTCGATTGTTGTACGACGTTGAGTAAACATAAAGAGCACAATAGTATACTTACACTCTTTGCCTTCTCCAGGTACTTCTTGTATCTCTCCTCCATCTGCTTCATGTCCTCCTCTTTCTTCTTCAGAGCATCCTCCAGTTCATCCACCCGTTGGTCTGAACAAACAAAAATAAATAAAGTGAATACATTATTGTAGCCTCTCTATATTTAAATTGCCATCCTGTACACAGAACAAATATAACAAAACCAAACCCTAAAATTGTACTCATATTATATGAATTATATTAAAATTAATAGTGTTACATAACCTGATCTCAAAGACACTTTAAAAAAAAAAATGTTTAAGCGTGGAAAATACTGATACTACTGTAGTGATGGTATCCAGTACAGTTGGCATTATACTAGTGATGCTAGGAATGGTATTCTTACAGTTGCCGATATACTAGTGATACTAGTGATGGTATTGAAGACTTACAGTTAGAATTATAAAAGTGATACTAGTGAAGGTATCCAGGACTTACAGTTGGCGTTACAGTAGTGATGCTAGTGATGATATCCATGTCTTACAGTTAGCATTATACTAGTGATATTAGTGCTGCTAGTGATGGGATTGAGGATTTGCAGTTAGTGTTATACTAGTGATGGTATTCTTACAGTTAGCGTTATACTAGTGATGGTATTGACGACGTGGAGTTGGCATTATACTAGTGACGGTATTCTTACAGTTAGTGTGATATTAGCGATGTATTGAGGACTTATAGTTGGTGTTATACTTGTGATAACAGTGATGTATTGAGGATTTACAATTGGTGTTAAACTAGTGATGGTATTGAGGACTTACAGTTGGCATTATACTTGGGTTCCATGTCATCAATGTAGGCATTTTTCTTCAACAGCTCATCGTTCAACTCACGCAGCTTGTCCCTGTTCAGAAACACGGAGCATTAAGATTAAAGAAAACAAAAATATGGGAGAGTAACCGACTATGAAGTCTGAGAAAAGGAATTTGGCTTGGAAATGTATACAATATAAAAACTTACATGTGCTCTTGGTGTTTCTTCTTTAGAATAGCAGACTGCAAAACAAAAATACAAAACACTGACTGAAACTACTTGATAGCATCAGGAAACTATTCCAGCAAATTATCAGAAGTTAACATGTTTTGACCTCTATAAAACATTTTCACAACCTGTGTGGGAATCACATAATTGTTTTATATATATATATGTAATTGATAAAGAAACTCAGCTGATACTTGGGTTATGTTTATTTGCAAACTGCTTAAATAACTCATCTTTGGAGGTTACAGATAGTGTTACAAGAACAGTTGCTGTGTTATTGAGACATGTGTGATACTACATATTGGTGACTATATTAAATGCATATTCATAAATGAATACAAGTAAATCAGGAAGATGTAAAGGAGTTCTACAAGGAAAAAACAGTTGACTAGTTAACATTTTAATCTAATAGGAACATTTGGAGAGGATCTACAAATTTAGAGATTATATGAAGAGGTAGTAGGAATCCAAATAATTCCACATGAAAAACTCAATGTAATCACATACAATACATCTAACTGGCATATAAACCACATCCAACAAGGTCAGCTGCTGAAAAGGATGTACACCCTTTAAATAAGCAACTTATGACAAACTAATTCAATAATGACAAATGTATCACATTAAGTTGTTGCACATGGTTTAGGAAGAATAAAGCTGTAGACTCTACAGAAATGTTGTAGTCTAAATCACTAGCCCAAGTCATACTTACTATTATCTGATAGAAGAGAGCAGGTTTGAAAAGAAAATGGGGAATCAAAAGATTTACTGATGGGAAGAAATAAACAGAATTTCACACCAACTGCTACATGTTTACCATTTCTGTATGAACTGGGTTGGTTTGACTTATTCCTGCACAATATACACCATTAATACAAGAGCAAAGGGCCAAAAAAGATGAGGTAGTAAATAGGGATGGGCACGGTTATTCGAATATTCGATTATTCAAAATGAAGTGGGTATTCGACTTTGAGTGTAGCGGATTTTTTAAAATGTTTGCCTAAAGTTAAATAAATATTATTCATTATTATTCGCTATATTAATTACATATTGTTCATTAAACGTGTATACTAATGCCATTTAAAATATGTAAAGCAGATAGAAAGAAAAAACATAATTTCAATACATTAGATACATTTTTGTGCCCTTCCGCATCACGTAGTTTAAACTTGCAGGCAGCACACTAAAAGAACTTCAGTGAGCCATGCATTCCACCCCAGGACAACCCACTACAGTGGTGGATGAACAATGACATACAAGAAACTGGAGAGGCTTTTCCACGGCGGGCTGCTGTTTTTTGCTGTTGTGCTTCAGTTAATTTACTTGAATCTAATTTCTGTTTGTGCCATAAGTATGCAATACTGTTCATTCTTATTGTTGTCAAAAAGGATGGTTTCGTTTCAACTGCGCAGATTCAGCCTACTGATTTCGAGTGTTTGTTGGTGTTAGTTTTCCTTCTAAAATGCTCAATAAATTAGAGAAAGAATACATTTGATTTTGTTATTTAATTGACTAATAGATGGAAAATGAATACATTTGTTTAGTGAAGGCCAGATCATCAGGCTACGTTTTTTTTTTTTTGTAGTTTGGTTACTAGGGGTGTGCATCTCTCCAATAAAAGACGATTCGATGTGTATCTCGATACATGGGGTACAATACGATTCAGGAACGAAACATTTTAAAATGAAACGATTCGATACAGAAGGATTTCGATTCGATTCGATGTGGCACGGCTCAATTCGAGAGGGTATGATGCAATGGATTTCTTGTTGAACGTAGACAATCATTTCATAAAATGAATTAACTTGTAAATGTGGCATTTCCTTCAAAACGATTTATCAAAGACTAGAGAAGAAGTAAGCTGCATCAGCAGCATAAACCGATTTATAACTTTTTAATCAGGCCATCGGCTGGTTCAAGCTACATTAAGACCGATTTATTAGTCCGTGTACCGATGCATCTTTTAAATCAAAATCGTTTTTCCGATTTAAATCGGTTTTTGTTACACCCCTATTGGTTACTCAATTTTTTTAAATAGAATATTTGAATATTGATATACCTTCAAATGCCCATTCCTAGTACGTTATCCTCGGGGAAGACACTAGTATTTTTGTTTGCTAATAAAATAGTCTGCCCATGATCAACTATCCTGATAAACCAGACCCTTGGCCTATACCTCTCGTAGATTTTAGTTAATGTATAAGATTATTTTTCTGCGCCTGACTTCATTTTAAAATAAATACAAAGGAAACCAAGAAGTATGGAGGTCTCAAATGTCATGTTAATCTAATAATATTCTGTATTCCTGGGGCAAATTGTTTCCATTACAATAAGCTCTGCTCAAAACAATAGAAGAAAGAATAGAAATGCAAATAAAAATGTATATAAAAAACAATAAATTTGCATTCGGAAAAATGTGTATGTAAAATAATATAAATAAATGTTATATACCCTAGCACAGAAATGCTCACCTATAGTATACAAGCTACAGTACTTACATCGTCTGCCTTCAAGCCCTGCTCTTGGAGGTTCTTCTGCAGCTCCTCCACTTGACCCTGGCCCTCAATCACACGCTGGTTTATCAACCTAGAAGTTAACACAAGTACACCGATCAGCTGAACAATGCTCTGTAGTCTGTTACTTATCTAGAAATACAACATGTAGCATGAAACATAGCTGGGGAGTCTGCCAATATGTTGTTCTTCTAGATTTTGCACAAACAATACAACACCACAAACCTTTTAGCTTAGTTAAATGGGCCGGCCTGAAGTCCAACATTTATTTTGGTGTCAAAAGATTGTGTCACAACTTATTCAAACATCTGAATGTTTGTAATGGACATTACAATACATTGTTTAGCTGCAGCTAGTTTGTTCCCTGACCTGTTCTCCGTCTCTAGCTCGTTCTTCCTGCGGTTGGCGTCCTCCAGTAGACTCTGCAGCAGAGCAATCTTTTCATTGTCTGATCCTTCCTGGGCGAGCTTTAGCATCTTGTTCTCATGTTGCAGACGAATCAAATGTTCTCTGTAGAAAATATAAACAGTAGCAGAGTCATTCAACTGATATTTCAGTCAAATGTAGAGTTCCACAATAAGTCTAATAATAAACATTACACCATGGATAAAAAAAATGTGATGACAAACAAACCATACAAATCAATGTATGCACCAGCATTGATTCCTTTTAACCTTTAGATGGCGACAAAACCACAAATGTGGCTCAGTGTATATTTTCCATTACTGGCTATAACCAGAAATAATTGCGTATTCTTCCTACATCAAGACACTATCAAACGTTACAATGCCCTTTTTCTCTCCTTTTAGCAGTCGTACTGATTCATGCTGATTAGTTTTTCCCTGATGTGCTATTGAAGAAAAAGATTGTTAAATTGATAAATATTTTGGTACCGCCATTTAACTATTGTTTAACTTTACTATCATCATAGTAAAGTTACGAGTACTTTAGTCATTAGTACCATCAACATTTGTGTGAATTTGAGTTGGAATAGAAAGTTGGCAATCCTCTAGTGTAGGAAGTGTGCTTTTAAGCCCTGAACTCTTCAGGGTGTGGCTCACCGTGCTGCTTGCCAACTGACAAATTACATGACTCCAGACACTCACCGCTCTCCGCTCCTGGGTAGCACTACTGATGTAAGTCAGTAGTGCTACAGAAGTCTTTCCTGCTGTTTCAGGAAATATTCACTAAACAAATCTCCCCTTATCAACTTGGCCCAACTATTGTAAAATAAAAAACAAATGTTACCAAAATACAGTTGAACCTCAAGGTATGAAACTAGTAAATCTCTCTAAAAACAAATTGAAATGGGAAACATGAATGAGGAAAAATGTGACCACAGGAAAAAGCACACAAACTTATTGGAATTTCCTAACTTGTGTAGTGTTGCTACTCATAGTCCCTCAGAGCTATTGGGACTGAATGAATACAAGAAGGGTTGGGAAGCACCAGTCAGGCTGACGCAACTCCAGCAGTTTATGTCATTCCTACGCTCCAGATGCTCAACACAGAGACCGGCCTTTCCAATCTGCCCCAGCAGAAACAGGGAGACTAACCAAGTGGATTTAATGATCTTACTTGTTCTCTTGCACACATAAAGACACATACACATGGACACGTGGTCAACGACCACAGAATCCAGGCATGTTTTTGGTAAATGGAGTTGTTGTTTTTTTAATTACAAAGTTATAAAAATGTTATTTTCGGTATACACTGTACACATTAGCCAACTAACCAGTACAAAGAAAATGCAACACAAATTTTAACGAGAATACTTTCCTTATGGAGGCAAAAATACATATATATAAATATATATAAAATATAACATTCATGCTGGCACACCTGACACACCTCGTCACCTAACCTCAGATCTCTAGATACAAATGGCTACGTTTTATTTTGTTTTTAAATGTATTAAGAATTGTTATGCCTGCATCTAGCAATGGCACAGCCCAATTGGATTGGGACTCCTGTGTGGGTTTAAAGGGACTTACCGTATTTCAGGGGTGGTGATCTCTGCCGCCAGCGAGTCCGAGCCCTCGGCAGTGGCCAGTGGAAATAAACCTAAAATAAGATAAAATCTCATTATAGACACATGATTATACAGGGAAAAACACACATTTACCATTGTTTATGCATCTTGGCATTTGAATAATGTTCTAGTCAAATCAGATTAAAACAATTTTTATCACAGGCAACTTTATACATTTTAGTCAGGCTGTTTCGGTGCACTGAATAAATCAACACATCTGCATGTATTCATCTATGCATGTATTCATTGTACCTGTGGAGAGTTGTCCCTCTTGGGCCTGAACACAATGCAGCTCATCGATGGTCTCTTTCAGGGAGTCTCTTTCTGTTCTCATACGCTACAAAGAGAACAAAATACAAGAATAGACAAAGAAATTGGAAAACAGGGATTCAGAGTGACTGAGCTTTTTAATAACAATTGATGTATTGATACTATGGCACATTTAGATCAGACATTTACAAAACAGTTTCACAAACAAAAATCATGTCATCACTTTTTCTTATCTACTTTTGTAGTTACTTCATCAGACAATGGAGCAGACACCTCTGTGGTTTCTGGTTTAACCAACAGTAAGACAAAGCCCAAACAAAATAACTTAAATAACCTTGAGCATAGTGTGAGTGATAACCTGAATGATTTCTCCCGTCACTGCAACAGAGACAATTCATAATGTCCAAGAGGTAGACATACACAAGACATTTTCTATTATTTGACATTTTCTATTGAAAATGAAAAATGTATCAAATTATCCACTGTAGCAATTGATAGTTTGCAAAACTATTTGCAAAAAATATATAGTCTTTCCTACAAGTAATATAACAGAAACTGATAAACATGTGAAAGGTACGTACATCTTTCTCCTTTTGTAGGGAATCCACTTTCTCCTTCAGGCGTTTGTACTCAAACTCCATCTTGTCTGCCTTTTTAGACTCCTCCGAGAGTCTGTTTTGAAGTTCAACCACCTGAAAAGCAAACACTTCACAGTAAATAAACGTAAACAAGCATGTACAAACTAGCAAATATTACTTTACTGTGCTTAGAGAGGTTTGGTGAGTTAAATGTATGAAGAGAGAGGTGTAGGAGGTGGTTTCTGGCTTAACTTGGCACTTGCAAAAGGTGAATATGCGAAAGGTGAATAGCTTTGCTGTAATGGTTTGGATTAGAATGCACTTGTGACACAGTGACATTTACAAAACAACAGCCTCGTATGATTCTTATCTGTAGGTCTTCTATTCTTTTCCTACATGAGGGAACTCAAACGCTGCAACATTAACCTCTTCATCACTAGGCCTATTTCTCAGGATTTTGCCGAAAATAACATACCCAAACTGAACAGACTACATCTCCACAACTACAAGGGCTTTTAAGTTAATCTTGGTACCAAAATAAAGATAACACCTGTGAAATTGTTGTGAAAGTTAAATAATCAATGTGGATGCTACTGGATCAGAGTGAATAAAGCTAGAACACAGAATAAATGGAAGATTTAATTTCCGCCTGAAATAAATGTCATGTTTTAGTGTGAATAACACCTCCTGCATTATCAGTTAGCAGACCTATATCGCTATAGGGCATAGCACAACATCTGATGAGGGCCTGGGTCAGGATTTGATGCCAATAAAGTGAAGTACAGCAAAGATAGAGAGGTTTTACTAGAGAAAGATTTAGGGGGAGGTTCCAAATAAAACAATAAATCCAATGCAAACATGACAATACAAA
The DNA here is from genome assembly GCA_030340625.1 of Merluccius polli. NCBI lineage: Eukaryota > Metazoa > Chordata > Actinopteri > Gadiformes > Merlucciidae > Merluccius > Merluccius polli. Next base: position 28,325 of record JAOPHQ010004575.1, read on the forward strand.
CATGATAGACACAAACAGGTGACTATCTCGAGAACCCATTGTTCAATTTTAACATTTAACCCCTCTATTGAAAGGTCAGGGAAAACAGAATGACACCAAGCCCAACCATCGCAGTTGCACCATCCGGTCACCAGATGGCGATAAAGAATGTGTGTTCTAATTGAAGGCAGTGGACCTATTTTCTGTGAAAACCTCTCTTGCCTACTATACATGATTTTAAACACCATTGGGAGGGTTCAAAATATTGCCCAGACACTGGATTATCTGTTTAGGGTGGTTTTAAGTGATCAAACACAACTTTGATGACAAAAACAACAAAGTTACTAGACTGTTAATAGAAATAAAGAAGTTTGTTCTTGATGGTTTTTGGCCTAGTTCAGTTGAGTTTTGGTCTGGACTCTTGGAATCAGCAGAGTCTCATATGATGTATAGTTTGTGTAGATAACATGTTGGGAAAAAGATTGCTATTGTATGAAATACATAACTCTTGCTCATTCTTTTGTTTGGGGTTGTGTTTCATATGGCTAAAAATTACATCATAATAGTTAGTAGTGAATATTCCTATGTGAGATTAAGACATTTATCAAACATTTATCAAAAATATAACAGGAGGTTAATGAAATCATTGCAATATACAAATCCAACAAATCCATGATTACTGTGTGTGTGTGTGTGTGTGTGTGTGTGTGTGTGTGTGTGTGTGTGTGTGTGTGTGTGTGTGTGTGTGTGCGTGCGTGCGTGCGTGCGTGCGTGCGTGCGTGCGTGCATACCTGTCTCTTGTACGTCTCCAGCTGTCCCTTGGCAGCATTGGCCTTGCGTAGGTCCTCCTCCAGGCTGACTGTGCTCTGCATGTACATAGTGTTCTTCTCCTCCAGGAGTTTGACCTGCAACACGTTTACATGAGCACAAATAGTTAGGATTACTTGAAAAACAAACAAACTAGGGCTGCAACTCATCATTAACAAGACAATGATTTCATAATCACTTAAAGATGATGATCGATTGACATTCATTGTAATCAATGATGAGTCTTTTAAATGAGAACAATCAGTTGACATAATTTACTTTGAGGGTAGTGACTAATCGTATAACAAATAATGAAAATGCCTTTGAAATAGTCCAACATGGGCTGGTATCAAAAGGTGTTGAATGGTAGTGAATGGGAGACGTGTGTGTTGTGTGCACCTGTCTCCTAAGGACCCCCAAGTCCTCCAACTTCTTCTTGTAGAATTCCACTGTCCCCTCTAGCTTGGACACCTTGTCTGAGGAATGCCTGTGGGTGGAACGGTAGTTAGACTTTAAGTATTATTTTCCCTTTATAAAAAAAAAAGATTTGGACTGGATATTTATGACCTCTGTAATGAGATCTGAAATATTTAAACTTTTCATACATGCGCTATATTAGGGCTGCACGACATGAGTAAACCATGCGATATGCAATAACATTAAATATTGCAATGACGATATGACTCGTGACAAATAAACAAATATGGAAGTGTGCACAGTTCTAATGTATTTAACATTATTAAAATATTAATGTTGTCGACCAATTTTAGAAATGAACACTGAGAAATAACACCTCATCAATACTTCCACACCTTACTTTAAAAAGTGTCAACATATTTTTCTAAAATAAAAAGTTTAGAAAAAACATTGTAAATACTTAAAGTGTTTAATGTAAGCTTTAACAGCTGTATAACATCTCATGAAAAAAAAGGTATCCAAAATAAGTTAAATCCAGCAATAAATAAAATAGCACTCCTACAAAACCTACAAAAACAAAAACAACTTTTATTTACTGAAAACATTACATACTTGACTAAATGACATTGAAATTAAATATATGGAACATATATCAGGCATGAAAACGGGTCAGGGGTGAAAAAGGTGAGAAGGGCGCGCGGACGGGCGGGTTAGACGGACGGACACTGTAGGGCGCCTGTGAATATAATAAATATGCATGCCAGCCTGTCACTTAGTCTACCATTTACAATAAATATATGAGGCACAATGTGGTAAGGGCACCAACATGGCTTGATGCATTCTTCCATCATGATTGACAGACAAGATTTTTTGGGGGGGCAAAGAAACTAACCTAAGAGTTTTCTACCATTATTGAAACATACCATCAACCTGAAATGCAATTTGCGATTGCAGACAGAGCATGCCAGAAAAAAATATGTTTGATTTAGAATCAAAGTTTCCCTTTTCCAATTTCACAGTAGCCAAATGAGTTGCGTGGATGTAATAATAAGCCAAGCACAGGTTCTGAAAAAATATTGTATTAAATAAATAATATTTCCATCCTGGAAATACAAGTAATATTATAAAGGAGCACTATAACCAGTGTTTCTTTTCTGTGATTTACCGTTAGCTATACAAGCTCGAAGCTAACTTCAGTAACAATATTTAGTTAAAAGTAGCGTTAGCTAATCATTTTCCACCGGGAGCTTTAGCTGGTTGTGTTCGCTCACTGTGTTCAATGACTCCATTCATCAAGCTGTAGTTAACTATAACTAAGCCTATGCCAACAGAGCTCCTGGCTAACTTAGATATAGGCTACGAGAAAATATAAAAACGATTGAAACTAGAGATGCTCCGATCAGCCTTTTTGGGGCCGATCACCGATCACCGATCACCAAAATCATGATCTGCCGATTGCCGATCACTGCCGATCACAGAATAGCAGGCGAATGGATCTTTTATCTATCTATCATCTAGCAGAGTTTACACCATTTGTAGAAATGAAACTAACTATGAATTAACTGTAAAAAAAAAAAAGTAGAAATAGGCTACAGTCAAGATCTTGAAGAACCACCAAGTGTTTATTTCTTTGTATTTAGAAAATGAGAACTTAAGGCTGTAGACCAGGGGTGGCCAACCAGTTAGAGACTAAGAGCCAAATGTTTTACTGTGTTACTGCAAAGAGCCACATCATACACACAGGCACACATGAACATCCCCCCTATCCCTTCCTCACTCACACACACGCTCGCGATTGTCGCGCAATAGTAACACACCGCGGACCTACGGCTGACGGGGGGGGGGGGGGGGGGGCGCGATTGTAACACTCCGGCCTACGGAGGCGCGCGCAGTTAGTAACACACCGCGGACCAACGGCCGACGGGGGGGGGGGGGGGGGGGGGGGGGGGGCGCACGCGCAATAGTAACACACCGCGGACCTACGGCCGACTGGGGGGGGGGGGGGGGGGGGGGCGCACGCGCAATAGTAACACACCGCGGACCTACGGCCGACTGGGGGGGGGGGGGGGGGGGGGTGCGCGCGCGCAATAGTAACACACCGCGTGTGATGATCGGCTGTTTTGATCGGCGCTTTTGGGGTTCGCCGATCAAGCTATTTTTAGCTAATATCGACCGATCATGATCGGCGGCCGATCGATCAGAGCATCACTAATTGAAACGGTCACTCACCAAATTCAGTCCGGTAAATTATCACTCCGACTCCCCCCCCCCAAAAAAAAACATTTTCTCGTCGAATCTACACGATTCACGTAGGTCACCTGTTTTGACTTCAAAACGGCGAATTTCGCCGAAAGGTGAGTGATTTTCATGCCTGATATATTTCCATATTAATAAACTATTTCAGAGATCTAAACAATCTGCATATTTAAAATATTGCCCGATAAATACCCCGACCAAAATGGTACATTCCGCCCAGCACACTGGCAACACCCCTTAAAGCTAAAGGCGCAATGGTAGCGCCCACCCAGCACTCGGTGATGAATAATATGGAAGTAAGTTTGTTTGTTCGCTAACAGAGTTTGTATTTCATTTAACATGTCTTAATTAACACACTGGTTAATGTACCAACTAAGACGTACAAATAAAGGTAAATGAATCTGAACCTTACAATGTGTCGTTATTATTATCGTTATTATATGATATACAGTATAATCTAGTGATCGAGTATAGTCAGAGAAAAGTACCAGTAGTCTTCTGCCGGCACTCTGTGTGTGTGTTGCTCAGTAACACTGCAGCTGACAATGTTAGAATATGTAATGACAAAATACACAGTATAATAATAAGAATAAATGTCCAGAAAACAGCCTGATGAACATAGTCAATAGACGCCCAGTGTGTTACGTTGTTAAACTTGACAGTGACACCAGCACCACTGGTGTAATAACATTATTAGTGTGTTATAGCGCGTATAAATACAATTCTTTTTCTTGCCGCAATGAATGTTTCAGGCAGTCTTTTGCGATGACGTTATCGCGCATGTTACATCGACAATGAAAACACGATTTATATCCTACTCTATATTGATAATGTACACTCTTTTCCACCTACAACACAATTGAAAAAAAAAAAAAAGTTTATATGTTGACTCATAAAGCTTAGGTCCCACCTAAAGTTTAGTTACTACTCTAACCACTACCAAAACAAACAAACCTTCTCTGGTACCCACCTGAGCACATCCATCTCATCCTTGAGGGACTGGGCCTCGTCAGCTAGGGAGGTCAGCTCCTCATTCTGGGAGCGGGCCTCCACCAGCTCCTTCTCCAGCTCCTCACAGCGAATACGGTAGTCGTCTTTAGCAGCCTCCAACCTGGTCAAAACATCAGCTGGTTACGATAGTGGAATAGTGGTTAGGGTGTGGGTAGATCCCCAATATCCACAGTCAAGCAAGATGCTGCTACAGTACCTTGCACTACTCAGTTCATGCAAACAGTGTGGAATAAAATGTTCGAGAAAAACACCAAAAATAACTAGAAAATGCATTTCCTGCAGAAAACGCGTGTGAATGCTGGAAGCTGAATGATGAAGCAGAAATATAAAATGAATTGATCTGAAGAATCTGAAAGTAGTAGTAGAAGCTGAAATAGTAGAAGAAGCTGAAATAGTAGAAGAATCTGAAAGTAGTAGAAGTAGTTGAAATAGTAGTAGAAGCTGAAATAGTAGAAGTAGTTGAAATTGTAGTAGTAGCTGAAATAGTAGAAGAATCTGAAAGTAGTAGAAGTAGTTGAAATTGTAGTAGTAGCTGAATTAGTAATACTAATAGCTGAAGTAGAAGTAACTGAAGTAGTAACACTGCTGAATGTCCTCAAAAAGTAGCCCTATCTGGCAACACTGTCTGAACGTCCTCAAAAGGTAGCCCAAACTGGCAACACTGTCTGATCCTCAAAAAGCAGCCCAATCTGGCAACACTGCTGAACGTCCCCTCGCTCGAGCGTCAACGTGAAGTCAACTGAAAAGGAATCAGTTAAACTGTGAAACTCTTAATAAATATAAATGCTATCGACATTTCGTTTGGATATTATGGGATATACAAGTCTGTAGATTTGTGACATTTTTTGAACGAAGGTAAACGATTGAGAATTGATTTAGTTAGGCCTACGATGTGTAACTGTCAGAGATCAATGTGTAATCAATGTGTAACTGTGAGATCAACTGAAGAGAACCCGAAACTTAAACTGTGATTCTGAATAAATATAAATGCTATCGAAATTTCGTTTGGATATCGTTATTATTGAATATACAAATCTGTAGATTAGTGACATTTTTTGAATGAAGGTTAACGGTTGAAAAGTGAATGAATTAGTTACGACGTGTTAAACAGTGGAAGGTCCGCCGGTTACAATGGGACGAATGGTAGAATATGACAATTTGAAACTAAAACGGCGATACAGAAAAAAGTATAACAGCTATCGAAATTTCGTGAACACGGCTAGATAGATACAAATCTCTAGATTCGTTTAATTGTTTGAACGATGGGAAACGGTTGAAATTTGAATTAGTTACGACTAGGGATGTCCGATATTATCGGCCCACCGATATTATCGGCCGATATTGGCATCAAAAATCAATATCGGAAAATATCGGTATCGGTTTTTTAACCGATACCGAAATCGATACCGAAATCGATTTTGAAATAATTTCAGACATCTGGAGTTATTTCAAAGTTTCTACGTTGAATAGTAAAATAGGGGTTATGCGCAACATACTAACGCATTCTGCGAAACAGGTCTTATCACAACCGGTTCAGGTCCGCTGTACCGCGCTCACATTATTTTATTTATTAATCCGCACTTCCAGACCGTCACCGGGGCTTCAGAGTAATGTGTCCGAGGAGAGTAGCCCTCTCCCGGACACACACGCTAGCTTTTACCGCTGTTTTTTTTAAAAATTGTATTTATTAAATCACACTTCCAGACCGTCACCGGGGCTTCAGAGTAATGTGTCCGAGGAGAGTAGCCCTCTCCCGGACTCACACGCTAGCTTTTACCGCTGTTTTGTTTTTATTTATTCTTCCACACTTCCGTTCGGCATAAAGCCTATTGCAATGAGTGTAAAGCGGAGGTTTCACGTGGCCGCATATATCAACAGACAGCCTGGAAAACAATACCTCAGTCAACTGTAATGTGAAAAGCTACTAGGTCTAGTTAGAACTGCTGTTTCTTTCCTTCGACCTGATGACGTTCTTTATCGTTTACCTGTCCTTAATATCTCGTCCTATGGTTGCTCTACAATTTCCCTATACTTCACCCATGTGTACTCTGCCTCTAGTTTCTCTAGCCATGTCTTACACCTCACCTGTAAACCTCTTCCTTAAGAAGACGCTTTTATCCAAAGCGTCTTACAAGTGAGGCTAAGAACGTCAAAATTGGAGTAGATACAATATTGGTAGTACACAAGATAATTAAAAAAACACAACTGGGCAGAGTGCAAAGTAGACATAAGATTCAGAAATACAAGGTTATAATTTTTGTAGTAGTGATTTGATATCAGATATCATAGTGCTTTCTAAATTCCACAAGAATTTGTAAAAGTTCCACAACAATGGTACTGGCACGTTGGGCCTCGCCTAATCTCGGATCCAGCAGTCCTATGTTGTAGCAGAACTTCTAGGGGGAAATGGCACAGAGCCTGGGCCGGAAAGCAAAAACTGCAATGGGTGGAGCTTGTTTCCTGTTTTGTATCGTAGATATTCTACCAGAGAAAACTAATTCCTGTGAGTGGACAAAGCATTCAGAAGGGGATTTTAATAAGTGTATTTCTACAGTGGCCAGTTTACACAGTGTTTAATTGAAACTAGGGATGTCCGATATTGGCTTTTTTACCGATAACCGATAACCGATATTGTTCAACTCTTAATTTCCGATACCGATATCAACCGATACCGATATATGCGGCCACATGAAACCTCCGCTTTACACTCATTGCAAACCGCAATAGGCTTTATGACGAGCGGAAGTGTGGAAGTGTGGATTAATAAATACAAACAAAACAGCGGTAAAAGCTAGCGTGTGTGTCCGGGAGAGGGCTGCTCTCCTCGGACACATTACTCTGAAGCCCCGGTGACGGTCTGGAAGTGCGGATTAATAAATAAAATAATGTGAGCGCGGTACAGCGGACCTGAACCAGTTGTGATGAGACTGTTTCGCAGAATGCGTTAGTATGTTGCGCATAACCCCTATTTTACTATTCAACGTAGAAACTTTGAAACAATTCCAAACCACCGACATAACCACAGCTACAACTAGCGTCCCACGCCACTACACGGCCGCACACGCCCAGGCTTGTTATTGAGACGGCGCAGCGCGTTTGATGATGTCATCAAACCACGTCCTCACTTGAAACATAACAGATGTCTGAAATTATTTCAAAATCGATTTCGGTATCGGTTAAAAAACCGATACCGATATTTTCCGATATTGATTTTTTATGCCAATATCGGCCGATAATATCGGTGGGCCGATAATATCGGACATCCCTAATTGAAACCTTTAGAGATCCCCGCCTCCAGCAACATGATTGGTCAAAATAAATATGAAGCAAAATAAAGTAAAACGCCCATGTTCACCCAGATTTAAGCTCGTCTGCCATCAGACTTTAGATTATTAATCTAAAGTCTGACTTGTGAGACTAGGTCTCACCTGAACGTCTCTTCCTGTAGCTGCTCCAGTTGTGTCTGGAGCTGCAGGTGCCTGCGGCCGGCGGGACTGTTTATGTCCTCTATGGAGTCAGAGTGGTTCAGCCTCTCCATCAGGAGCTGGTTCTCCGCCAGCAGGCTGCCCTTCTCCTCCTGCAGAGCTGTCACCTGAGAGGAGGAGCAGGGGTGGGAGGAGAGGCATGGGATGGATGGAGGACAGGGTGAGAGGAGGAGGAGCAGGGGTGGAAGGAGGAGCAGGGTAGGTGGCATGGGGTGGAGGGAAAACAAATTATATAAAAAAGGGACAGATTGAGAAAAGAGTATCGTAGAAAGAGGAGGCAAATAGGAATTGCACAGCAGAACGTTGGAAAGGAGGATAGGAGGGAAAATGGAAAACGTGAGAAAAAGGAAAAGTGATGGAGAGGAAGGGAGTTGGGACAACGGAGGTCATTAAGGTTAAAGAGAGAAGGCGAGGGATGAAATCAAAACCAAATAAGCAGGGGAAAAAAAGAGTAAAAAGAAAAAAGTGACAGTGAGGGAAAGAATGGAAAAGCAGCAGGGCAGAAGAGAATGGAAAAGTGATTTGCATGTGTGAAGTTTACTTTTTGACATTTCATCTTTGAAATGATTAAAACATGAACAAATGTGAGCCCAATTGTCCTGTACTACAGTATACAATGCATTGGTTACAGATATTTAAAATAGCTGGTATTCAGTTGTGTAAAAGAAAAAGCAAACAAACATTCAAAAACAGGAAAATCAACAAACTGCGACATTGCCAACAGGGCTACATGCAGTTTAATGTGGCCTTATTATGTGATAGGCGGGGTGTCAAACTCTACACAAAGCAGCCAAGCAGCAAGTAGTTGGTTGGTACCAAACGATGATGACTGTGTGAAAAGATCGACTTTTTCCACTTAAAAAATACTTCTATATTATCATATATATTATTATTATTATTATTATTATTATTATTATTATTATTATTATTATACTATATTATCGACTGTTAGCCACCTCAAAACAGAGTTTAGGGCTTGTGTCCATATAGCGTTTTCCTCTAGCAGGCTCTGGGGAGCGCTGTGATGATACCTGAAAAAAACACTGCACGTGGGTTTTGTTTCCAAGACAATATCTTGACCATTTCTATAACATGTCCCCACGCCCCTTTGCTTTTTATTATGTACATTTTTATCTATAGACCATTTTTCAGTCAAGTCATGATTACATCACAGCATTAGCTGGAGGCAAAACAAAGCAACAACTGGAGGCAAATCTGAATATTAGGCTATGTCGAGCGATGTAACAATACCTTAGATGGTATTCTACCATACCAGGGTATAATACAATCTCATTGCCATTTTAAGTGTTTATTTTACAGTTTAATGAGGTTCGGATGCGTCAGATTCTGACATCTTCTCTACGGCTCAACACCGCCACCGTCATTTGAGAGAATGACACGCATGTCATTTGTTTTTAGGGGAATTAGTGGGGAGAAAAAAAAACTCAATATAGAAAATAAAGTAATAATGTTAATTTGATTATGTGTTTAAACTTCATATTCGGTGCAATGTTACATAAAAGGAAAAGGGTTAATGTCAGCTTATTTAAGTAACAGTCACGGTCCCAGAGAGTGAGTGATTGTACATTGTTCAAAGAAACTTGCATTTCCTTCAGCTGTTAAAAAACAAGCCAACAAAACGTTATGTTTCATAACAAAAAAGGGGTCTATTTTTTTAACATTGTTTTTGTTCTGTCTCGGTTTTGATAGTTTCTGTCTGACATATCATAAAGCTCCGGATAGACAGACATGGCCAGAACAAGCTTCTCCTCCATTTTCAAGGACGATGAGTCCCGCCCCATCTAATATATGATTGGTTGCCCGAAAAGGTAAAACGAAAAGTTCAGATATTTTCAACTAGAAGCGTTCGGAGTGGCCGCACAAAAAATCGAGGGCTCTGAAAAAAAATGCTGGGGGCAGCGTTTTTTTCTCTAGGCTCTCTCCTCATTGGGAAAAAATGCTAGCACGCAGAAAAAATGCTATGGACACAAGCCCTTATAGTACAATATGTAGAGCTTTTTGCCCTAATTGTTTTGTAATCGTAAGCTTGTGAATTAAATGACATTCAAAATCATCAGTAAAGAAGCCACCAATTGTTGTCCAAAGGGTGGATTCTGCTGACTAAAGATCCTTTTAGATCAGACACGTAGCGAATAAATGCTGCGAATAATGGGGGAATAAATACGATTTTCGCCATTGAAAAAGACAGCTAGATTCAACCCTCAACCTCGTATAGCCTAGTGAAGACGAGCTTATGCTCCGTCTTAATATCCTATGTATTTAGAGGATTCAATTATAATGGAGTTTCACTTTTTAATCCAAGTGAGGGGGATTATGATAAGAGGATGCGTCTGTGTGCATTTGGAGCATTCTTTAATACAATGTTTTGGAGATGTTAGTTTGTTGGTTCGTAGGTCGTTGCCCTGTTTAATAACTAAAAGTAGGCCATCACTCTTTTGGAGAACATTGGTATCCAAAACGAAACTGTTGATACAACTGCAAACCGTCATGTTATCAAATACAATCTATATTCACGTACTGCAGTGCAAGTAAACATTGGCTTGTAGCGCCAACTACCATCAAGATAAATCATAAATACATATAACAGATAGCGATAATTATAGGTCTGTGAATGTAGTTTACCACTATGGATTAGAGCTCGACCGATATATCGGCGGGCCGATATTAGGCATTTTTCAAACTATCGGTATCGGCATTTATAATGGCCGATAAATGAATATTTTAAAAAACGGACGAAACACCCTTCAACCATGTTATAACGCCACAAACCCTACAACCAGCTGATTCAGCCAGAGTCGGGCAGAGTGAACAAGTTATCCATGACCGCGAGCGACATGAGCAGCAAAAGTGGCCGGCAGTCCTTCATTTTCAATGAGAGCTGGCGACGAGGAGCGGCCGGCGCCGCGGCGGCAGCGAGCAGCGCGACGCCAGCGTCCAGAGCGACGAGGAGAGTTGAAATTAGTTTAACTTTATGCAAATGAGCGGCATCGGCGCGAAGCAGCAACCCGCTACACTTCACGCCACTGTCCTATTTCACAGCGTCACCACGCATCAAGCCAAAAAGGCGCTTTTTTCTTTTCTTTTTTTTCTCTTCTGCTCCGGAGACGACTATATTCCTGTTGACGCGCCGCAGCACGACGCTTCCTATGTGTGCTAGGGGCAGCACTTGTGTCATAGACGCGCCGCGGCGGCAGTGTGCTTTATCTCCATTTCTGTTTGTTGTATTGTGTCCTGACTGAGAGCAAAGAACCAGGTTCCTTGTGTGGGGAAACGAGGCCAACAATGTGATTCTGATTCCAATTATGCTACCATGCACAAAATAGACAGCATTTTTTGTACATATTGTTTGAAAATGTTATTTTGATTACTAAATAATAAACAGGGGAAACATAGAAATTGTTATTTGAACATGCTTGTCACGCCGGCCTGCCGAATAGCTCTACTACAAACTTGATGTTGCAATGGGCGCAACCGCACTTGAGGTCTGCAGTGCTGCTTGAAGCCCCGCCCCCCTGGCGACGGCAGGCAGCGAGCACCCAGCGGCTACAGGGCACCCTGCTGCTCATGTCACTTGTGGTGTGACCCATCGGTGAAGTGTGTTCACAGCATTATCCTATTATTTTAGCGAGGACTCATAAATAACTACATATAACTAATGTTAGGGAAATCTGTATGTTTTGTTACGCATTTATGGAATTTCTTTTTTAAATATATATGTCGGCCGATATATCGGAATATTGGATTTTTAAATCACCAAATATTTGTATCGGTATCGGCCTTAAAAATCCCATATCGGACAGTTAAATAGGCTATTAAGTACCTCTGCCATTTCCTACAACATGTAAGTCTACATTAACCATGGTGACTATGACTAGGATACCTGATTTATGCGCAGGCTACAGCAGTCAAAAATCGACCTTGGTGCCATTAAAATTAATGTTGCTTTTTTGTAAAATGTAAATTGTGTCATATGTGTACAGTCTCATTCATCTCCATGATTTTTTTATGATTTTATTGACGTCGGAAAAAATAATCGCAAGGAACAATCGCGTTCAGTGGACCAGAGGACCTTAAGGCAACAGGATAACTCTGTGACTTTAATGAACTTTAAGACTACAAAAAACGGCTGCACAAGGGAAAGCATCCATTTGCTGATTATAAGCAGCTAAGCAGGAAAAGCAGTATCCCGTTTGATCATTCCATTTCATTCATCCTTTAAGGTATTTAACAAGGGCAAAATAAACTATTGTGAAAATAGGTGTTTATTTTCACAATAATTTATTTTGCCCTTGTTAAAGTGTTAATGTCCATTGGACCTAATTAAAACATTAAACAAATAAAACTGACTACATAATGCCAGTTGCAGTATTTTAATGCTTCAGATTCTTCTCCATAAAACCAGCCAAAGATCTATTTAAAAATGTTTGGAAACTTTGAAACACTGATGTACATTGATTAATAATTCTAAGAAATGCAAAACAAATTTAACATTACAATTTAGATCAAATCAAGTACACATCAGTTTTCAAATATTTGCATATTGAATATTTGTTTTCTTGATTTTGCCCAGTCTGCGTCAATGATGGCTTCTTTTTGGACCATTTGTAGTCCAAAATATAAGCTCTTCCCCTTCCTGTCCATCATGGCCATGTGACCAATTACCATATACAGGTGCTGGTCATATAATTAGAATATCATGAAAAAGTTGATTTATTTCAGTAATTCCATTCAAAAAGTGAAACTTGTATAATGTATACATTCATTCCACACAGACTGATATATTTCAAGTGTTTATTTCTATTAATTTTGATGATTATAACTGACAACTAATGAAAATCCCAAATTCAGTATCTCATAAAATTAGAATATTACTTAAGACCAATACAAAAAAAGGATTTTTAGAAATGTTGGCCAACTGAAAAGTATGAACATGTATACAGCACTCAATACTTAATTGGGGCTCCTTTTGCCTGAATTACTGCAGCAATGCGGCGTGGCATGGAATCGATCAGTCTGTGGCACTGCTCAGGTGTTACGAGAGCCCAGGTTGCTCTGATAGTGGCCTTCAGCTCTTCTGCATTGTTGGGTCTTAACCCAAAGGTCAGGCGAGTTTGCTGGCCAATTAAGAACAGGGATACCATGGTCCTTAAACCAGGTACTGGTAGCTTTGGCACTGTGTGCAGGTGCCAAGTCCTGTTGGAAAATGAAATCTGCATTTCCATTTGGTCAGCAGCAGGTGCTCTAAAACTTCCTGGTAGACGGCTGCGTTGACCTTGGACCTCAGAAAACACAGTGGACCAACACCAGCAGATGACATGGCACCCCAAACCATCACTGACTGTGGAAATTTTACACTGGACCTCAAGCAACGTGGATTCTGTGCCTCTCCTCGCTTCCTCCAGACTCTGGACCTTGATTTCCAAAGGAAATGCAAAATTGACTTTCATCAGAGAACATAACTTTGGACCACTCAGCAGCAGTCCAGTCCTTTTTGTCTTTAGCCCAGGCGAGACGCTTCTGACGCTGTCTCTTGTTCAAAAGTGGATTGACACAAGGAATGCGACAGCTGAAACCCATGTCTTACATACGCCTGTGCGTGGTGGTTCTTGAAGCACTGACTCCAGCTGCAGTCCACTCTCCCCCACATTTTTGAATGGGTTTTGTTTCACAATCCTCTCCAGGGTGTGATTATCCCTATTGCTTGTACACTTTTTTCTACCACATTTTTCTTCCCTTCGCCTCTCTATTAATGTGCTTGGACACAGAGCTCTGTGAACAGCCAGCCTCTTTAGCAATGACCTTTTGTGTCTTGCCCTCCTTGTGCAAGGTGTCAATGGTCGTCTTTTGGACAACTGTCAAGTCAGCAGTCTTCCCCATGATTGTGTAGCCTACAGAACTAGACTGAGAGACCATTTAAAGGCCTTTGCAGGTGTTTTGAGTTAATTAGCTGATTGTGGCACCAGGTGTCTTCAATATTGAACCTTTTCACAATATTCAAATTTTCTGAGATACTGAATTTGGGGTTTTCATTAGTTGTCAGTTATAATCATCAAAATTAATAGAAATAAACACTTGAAATATATCAGTCTGTGTGGAATGAATGTATACATTATACAAGTTTCACTTTTTGAATGGAATTACTGAAATAAATCAACTTTTTCATGATATTCTAATTATATGACCAGCACCTGTATATAAAAATTAAACATCAGGGGTTGACAACACAGGAATTTATTAGTCAAGGGGTGGGGATTGACACACCCACACACGGCAATGCAACTGATTTGGTGTGCACACACACGCAGGTGCATATAATATACACACATGAACACAAAACTTTACAAGATAACTTCGGGATTTTTCAACCTGAACCCTATTTTCCCATAATTAATAAACCCTAAAGCGGACAACAATTAATGAAATTGTTTCAGCATTGAGCGAGAGGACTTCAGCCCTCAGCCACGAAATGGGCAGCAATGTAAAACGATGGGGTAATAGCGCCCGCCAATGTACGTCCTCTAAAAGTGCTTGTTTTGCCACTGACAGGCTCAGATTGTTATTAAGTGTGACATTATGGAAAGGATCCCTACAGAGAAATAAAACCTTTGACTTTACCTTTTGCTTGATCCAGGTCCTTTTGTTATTGTGTAACCAAGTCTCGCTCAAGGAGAAGTCTCGCTCTGAAATCTTGAGTCGTTGAATTGTTGCAGGAAGAGAATGGTGGAAACGTGAGTGAGAGTTGGAGAGTGGAAGCAAGTTTTTTATGTTGGACTACAGAAAGCATAGCTTAGTGTTTAAAAAAAATGGTAATGGTTCGTGTTTCCACGTTTCCACCTCTTCCTGCAACAACTCAACGACTTAAGATTTCAGCGCAAGAATTCTCCATGAGTGAGACTTGGTTAGACGCAATAACAAACAGACCAGATCAAGTGATAAGTAAAGACAGAGGTTTTATTTCTCTGTAGGGATCCTTTCCATAATGTTGTCAGACACTTGTCACTCACAATCTGAGCCTGTCAGTGGCAAAACTGTCAGTGGCAAAACACTGACGCCATTTCTTGGCTGACAGCTTAAGCCCTCTTGCTCAATACTGGACCAATTTCAAAACTTATTAGTCCCTGAGACCCAAAATTGTGGGAAAATAGGGTCCAGGTTGAAAAATCCTGAAGTTATCCTTTAAAAAGGGGGGAGTAAAGGGAATCTTAGATTCCAAAAAGGGGAGCTACTGCAAGCAGGCGGGACGAATCCAGGGCTATTAGACACGGCACACACCATGGATGAGAAGGGAGAATGAAAGAAAAGTGTGGATTTACCCTCTCTTCTAGTTCATTAAAGTCTAACCTCAGTCTATCTCGCTCCTCTTGGACATGGAGGGCCTTTAAAGTAAGGCACACAGCAGTGAAACCATCAGGAATTATGTGTGGAAAATAGATCAAGTTCTTATGGAACGCTTTAAGACTAGGGTTAGAAGGGAGGAAGATTTTTACCTGATCAACTAAATACAAATATAGGTTGCACATTCAGATTTTAATTCATCATTAATAATGTGTTATTAATTATAAAATGACTATACAGCCAAGAGTCTTGTTTCGTTAGAACCATTCAAGTCAAGTTATCCTAAAAAGCCAGCAAAGTAGATGTTAAATAAAATAAAGGTCCCCTACTTTACCACCAGGTATGACGTTGATATAATTACAAGGCATTTCAAAATAGACCCTCTAGTGTAGGGGTTCCCAACCTTTTTATTATCACGGACGGGACCACAGCGCACAAAATGTTCATGGACCGGATGGGGGGGAGGGGGCTAATATGATGTTAAGTCCATCAGACACACACATCACACAGAATTTGAGTGTGATTTGACATCACAGGTTTTGGAATACAGTCTCATAATGCAACGTCACATACAATACACAAGCAGATAACTAACACATTTGGTCAGTGGGAGCCCTGGGCCTGCTTCCCAGAGACAAGTAGGTTGTATCGCAGTGTGATTCATGTCAAAGACAAACAAAGTGCATTTGTCGCATCCAGTCTACTCCCGAGCTTCGTCTTGGTGGCTGTCAAAGCTGAAAAGCCGGCCTCACACAAGTATGTGGACGGGAAAGGTAATAAGATCTTCAGTTCCAGTGTGGCAAGTTTGGGGTTTTCCGTCTTCACTTGAATCCAGAAGGATGGGACAGAATGTTAAGTGAAGAGTTTTTAATCCTCCATCATTCTTCAGCTCCAGCAGTTTGTCCTCTTGTTCCGTAGTAAGAGACGATGCTTCGGCGGTAAATGAATAACGTATCCATTCATTCCCAGTCCTCAGGTCCTTGGTGGATGGGAAATAGCGCTGGAACTCCGCTGACACGCGCACAGGTGGTCCCGCATCCGTGTCGACATGTGTCTGCATTCGCTTTCTCCCACACACTCAGTGTATGTTTGGAACATATCATAGACACCTCTGTCAATTCGTTTTGCCCTTCAATTTGGCTTTAAAGGTGGACACTTTGTTGGCCAGTCTAAAGACAGTTGTCATTTTGCCCTGGAGTGAGAGGTTGAGTTCGTTCAGATGTGTAAATATATCACACAAATAGGCCAGTTTTGCCATCCAGTCTTCATCTGTAAAGTGCTTGGCCACTTGAGAGCCCTTCTCCCAGAGAAACACTTCCAGTGGTCGTCGTAGCTCATACACTCGGTTAAGAGCCTTACCTTTGGATAGCCATCAAACCTCGGTGTGTAGAAGGAGCCACTTGTGTTCTGCGTCCATACCTTTGCAAAGTTGCTCAAACAAATGTGTGTTAAGCATGTGTACTTTGACATAGTTGATCATCTTGATCACTTCACTCAATACGCTGTTCAACTCAGGGGACATTTTTTTACTTGCCAACATCTCCCGATGGACGACACAGTGAGTGGCCTCACAATTCGGGGGCAACCTGTCTTACTCTAGTTGTGAAGCCGGCCAGTCATGGCCGCGGCACAATCCATGCACACCCCAACACAGAAAGCCCAATCCAGTTGACCAGAAATATAGTCATCAATTTTTTTTGGGAGTGACAAAGCGCATAGCATATTTTCCTCCATCCATCCTCATACCTCGTGTACATCATCTAGATATAACGCATGTGAACAAGTAAAATTGCCCTACTTTCCACGTTGTGGATTCATCAACTTGAATGGCATACCATGGGGATGCATGAAGCCTCTTGAATAACTGCCCCTCAACATCCTCAGCCATGTCATCAACTCTCTTTTTTACCGTGTTATTAGAGAGAGGAACATGCCCAACTTTGTTAGCAGCCGATTCCCCAAGCAATTCCCGACATATATCCTTTGGTGCAGGAAGAATCAATCTCTCCAATGTCGAAAGGCTGCTTTGCTTTGGCAATTCAATTTGCCACCAAATAGGATGCTCTCAAAGCAGTTACATTGACTGAAGTTGTGGATTTCAGTACCTCCTTCTGGCTCTCTTTCTTTCTTTCAAAATAATCCACTGGCTTCTCTTTCAGTGCCGAATGTTTTGTCTCCAGGTGCCGAAGTAATTTCAGTGGCTTCGATGACATTACAAAATAACACAATTAATTGTTTATTTAATTAAAATGGCTACAGTATATTGTTAATGGTAAATCATAAATAATGACATAAATAATTAAAATTAAAACATTAAAAAGCACAGGGTAAAACGGCACCCCCATCCGCCTTCTCACGGCCCGGTGGCAAATGCCCTGCAGCCCGGCACGGGTCTGCGGCCTGGTGGTTGGGAACCACTACTCTAGTGAACTCACAAATGGGAGTGTCCACCCACACAGTACAATTGATAGAGCAGCATACCACTTGATACAGTACCGTATTTTCCGCACTATAAGGCGCACTTAAAAGACTTTAATTTTCTCAAAAAACGACAGTGCGCCTTATAATCCGGAGCGCCTTATATATGGATTCATTCTGGTTGTTATGGCTACTGTAGTCAGGAGCGTCACGGAGTAATACACGTGCTTCACCATAATATTATAGTGTGTGTGTATAAAGACCCCAAAATGGCACCTGTCAAGAGACACGCTTACGCTTACGCCAACGTTTGATTTAGCGATATCAGACTGTTTTTTTTACGTGTTACAACTGAACAAGGTTGGGAGTTATTGTGAATACGCTAACGTTTGATTTAGCGATATCAGACTGTGTTTTTTTTACGTGTTACAACTGAACAAGGTTGGGATTTATTGTGAATACGCTCATTAACATTTGAACAATGTTGAGAGTTATTGTGAACGTGTTTAATAAAGTTTGACTGACTTATCTGACTGTATTGTTTCGCTTAATGTGCCTTATAGTCCGGTGCGCTTTATATATGAAAAAAGTTTGAAAATAGACCATTCATTGACAGTGCGCCTTATAATCCAGTGCGCCCTATAGTGCGGAAAATACGGTAAATGGTAAATGGAGCATGGGGAGCAGTTAGGGTTAGGCATCTTGCTCAGGGGCACCTCAACACTTGGCTAGGAGGAGCCGGGGATCCAACCGGCACCCTTCTAAGCAGATAAGTTGCTCTACCCCCTGAACTACTGCCGCCCCTGAGCCACTGCCGCCCAGTCCACTGGGTAGGCTGATCTATATCGTATATATGGGCTAATCAACTGGCTAATCGACGTCACACCTGGTGGTAAAATAGGGGCCCTTTAAGAACGAGCGCTTTGATTGTCGAACCTCTTATGCTTTACATGTACATGATGGCAGGTGTAAAGAGTATCTCCGTACAGACCTGCATGTCCAGCTCCCGGCACCTCTGAGCGATCTCCTCCTTGGTGGCAAGAGCCTCATTGAGCTCCTCCGCCGTCTTCTTCAGCTGAAGGTAACAGTAGGTAACAGTTCCTGATTATACAGCTCACATCTAGTGGAGCATCAAAGTGATGCTCCACTACCTTTGTCAATCTCAGACCACCAATCAAAGAGACAGCCCTCCAGGCGTGGAATTATGTCCTATTTGACTTGTTAAAGAATATAATATAATAATTAATTAACTTCCAAAACATATAAATAAGGACAAAACTAAATACACACATTAGCGGATATATAAATTGTGAACTTTGGCTTCTGGAAGTAAGAAATTATACAACAGTAATACACATAAGGCAGAGTATGGTTTTAAAAGAAAATTAAGGAATGGTCTATACCTGTCGGTCTAGGTCCAAATATGAGTCGTTACCTCCGGTCACTGGAGTCTCCTTGCTCATAAGCTAGACAGGGAAAGAGATTATACCTTAGCCAAAATACTATCACCAATTAGTTCATCAGAAGGCATCAGGAAAAGGTTCACTCCCAATCAACATTTGCTTAGGTGCCACCTGTAATGTAGTGTACTATAGTACTGCTCAGTGTCAATACATTCTAGCCCACCAGCTGCAGGTGCTCTACCTCTTGGATAGCTGTCATGACGACGTGCTGCACAGACTCCTCCATCATCATTATCGCCTGGATGTATTCTGTAAATATACAAATACTGAGTGTCTTTTAAATAAAAAGAGTAATAATCAGTGTCTTTTAAATAAAACTCAGATCGAAAATACAACAGATCCGAGACCCCACCCACCCACACACCCACACACCCACACACACACCCTTCCCCTGACAGACACACAACCAACACCCAAACACACAGACACCTTGTTTCTGTTCACAGCTGACTGCACAGCCCAGTATGAGCTGCAGCATCCTGCCGAGCTCAGGCGCATCCGAGTGTTCCCCGATGAGGTTGACGTCTGGCAGTGTGAAGTCATTAATCTGCTGGCCGAGGACCTGAGAGAGGGGTCGTTATCCTTTAATGAGCCCAATCCATTAAATACGTACTTCATTAGGCCACATTGTAAATGATCAATGATGTTCTGTATTCAGCCTTAAGCCTTTAGATGTGTCAGTACAGTAACACGCAGAAAATGATCTCCAAAAAATAATTCTACAAATATTTATATAGGGCCCAAAAAGATATACATACAGTACTTCAATTCATATTCCATAACCGTGCAAGTTTCAACAGCTCCCCCTGGACACCCCTGATTAGTGTTCTTAAGTAGAGCCAAGCTGATTTGAATTGAGCTCAAGATTCCTGCACTTCAAGGAGAGCTTCCCTTGACACCAAAGCCCCGGGCAGCTAGCGCTACACCCCAACACGGACATTACAAAAACCTGGAGATTACAAAAACACGAGTAATTGACTTAAATATAAAATAGAGCGCAAGGATCAACATAATATGCATAGACATTAAGTATGGTATGTAAAGCCCCGGTGCAGTGGAGAGTGCAGAGGTGGAAACATAAATGAGCAAAAAAAAAAAACAAGACCGATATTCCATGAGAGTGCATGCCAGTAGTATGTGCTATGTGATGTGCATAGCCAGATCATCCAGTGGGCATTCTGGGCACGGGCCCAGGGGTCCACGTGCACTTGAATTTCAGGTCATGACACCATATATGACCAATCAAAAACATGTACGAAGGAGAAAGATCATTTTCACAGAATTCAGAACAACACAAACGCAACAGAATCTGAGCTTGTCAGGAATTGTGAGAGTTTGCTAGTAGGAAAGCGCAGAAGAAGTCCTTCTAACGGTAAGGAGGAGAAGAACAGGAGAGGAGGAGATCATCAGACAGCCAAGACAGAGACAACCCCTGGAGAGCAGAAAAGGACAGCAGAGGACAGCGACAGACACAAGACAGACAGCAGTTGTGTGTCATTCAGGAAAAGTGCATTAATGGTTTGTTTTTTTTATAGCTTGAGATTGGTGGTTGTGTTCAAATAATTGGTTAAACTTTAAAAATGTATTCATAATAGGGATGAGCGAGTACAGCATTATCTGTATCTGTATCTGTTAACCATATGAATTATCTATATCTGTATCTGTACTCGGAGTGGCCTAACCCGGAAGTGGGCGGGATTTAACCTGGAAGTGGGTCGGGTTGTCTTGAAATGAGCAAGGTTTTAACCGGTATGTTATTTTAAGCATGCAATTGATATGGGTTGATCAGAAATTGTTATTTATTGCTGATTAGAAAACTATTTACAGGACAGCATCAGCATTGAAAAAAAACAAAAAACAAAACTCAGACGACCGGCAGGGAGAGGGAGAGAGAGAGTGTGTGTGTGTGTGTAGCTTGAGTTCCAATATTTATACCACTACTAGCTTTATTTTTTCACGAAATACAGCAAGAAAGTGTTGGACACCGCGCGTGAAGTAAAAAAAAACTGGTTAGAGCCAGGCAGCCAGATGACGGTTAAAAAAAGAAAAAGAAAAAAGAATCTCCAACAGGCAGAGACGCAACGCGAGTCGGCACCACGTCTGAACGAAACCACGTTTACCAGAACTCTACTGGTTCATAAGTAAGTACTAACCTAAGTAATAACAAACCTGAAGCTGAAGAAACCCTAAACATTAACGGAAAACGACCCGCGAACCTGAGTGACTGAGGGAGAGACAGAGAGCTGTTCTGTGTGTGAGTGATCAGAGCGGGACACAACAACACATCTGCATTGTGTAGGGGAGGGGCGCTGTAGCCTATCACAGAACGCTGACACAGTCAGCTACCCAATGAGGATTTTCATTCAATCCGAGCACAGATAGACTCGTATTACTCGTGTAATTCTCGTACTCGGCAAAAGTGCTTTATCCGTACCGGATACTCGTTTCAGCCGAGTATACGGCTCAACTCTAATTCATAACATCACAAAATTGGAGATTGGGTTAGATTTTGGTTGACCTATGTCTTTGCATCCTTTTTTATATCCACAACAGGAGAGATTAGGAGAGTGAAAGGAGGAGGAGAAATCAGACAGGTAGGCAAGACATAGAGACAGTGCCTGGAGAGCAGAGGAGGAGATCATCAGACAGACAGGCAAGACACAGAGACAGTGCCTGGAGAGCATATGAGGAGAGGAAGAGAGAGACAGTCAGACAGGAAAGACACAGCAAAAGGTACAATTTTACACATTTATGCAATTTGAAAATATGACTGGATCCTTACCTCCTGGTTGTAGTCCAGGATACCTTTTAGGACTTTCTTGAGATTGCTAATCTGGAAATGTAGAAGAATAAAAAATGCATACACAATTGTAATCAAAACATTCAGAGTTAGGTCCAGCTTAATAATATAAATGTACTCGATAGCTTACTAGACATGGGTTGGTTAGAATAAAATAGGTACTGTGACTATGAGAATACATGGAAGATGTGAATCAGAAGAAGAAGCAACACTCACTTTTAATCTCCAGTTGTCCCCCACCTCAGGCTTGACCCTACTGATCCAACCGTCGTTGAAAAATGACATGTCTCTGGAAAAATTATTTGAACAAATCTATGAGTACATCAAGGGCAAGTACACAAGAACAAATGCCAAAGATGGAGGTCACATTTATTGTAAAGGCTGAATAACAACTATTCAAATGAAATCCTCAAAAGAATATCGGGAAGTAATGCAATAACTTCAATCATTCAAGTAAATGCTCATAATCATGCAACTATAGGTAACTAATACTATGATTTTTTCAAGATTTGATGGATAATGTCAAAGATTAGGTCAAATATAAATGAAAACTGCAAGCAGTCTCGAAAGGGATTCACACCCCACACGTACTGCCCACCCCAGCGACCGCCCTTTTCCAGCAATTGGCTGGGGCACATCACTAAGGGGGCAATGAGAGAAGTGTCACCAAGCCATTTGAAGTGAATCCGAGTCATTATCATTATCAAGAGTTAAATTATCATTTGGTGCCCCCTGCGGGCAAGAGGTGCCTAGCACTTAGCTTAACATTTTTTTAGTGATTGAGACCAAATTTATCCTCTATGTGCATAGCAAGTTTCAAGGCCGAGCGACCTTCTGAAGCGGATTTGTGATTGATAGAATAATGTCCGCTCATGCGCAAATTTCGCATATAAGCTTTGCGCTTAAAAGCATCGTCCATAAAGCATGTGTACCAAATTTAGTGTA
Source organism: Merluccius polli (assembly GCA_030340625.1). Lineage (NCBI taxonomy): Eukaryota > Metazoa > Chordata > Actinopteri > Gadiformes > Merlucciidae > Merluccius > Merluccius polli. Next base: position 51,262 of record JAOPHQ010004575.1, read on the forward strand.
AATCTGAGCGGTGGCTATTTAGAAGAAGATTTTTGAATTTTTCCCAAAAGTTAAAATTTTCACAGAAAAATCTATCCTGCCGAACCTTATGGGTCCAAGAGGCAAAAATGTTCAGCATGTCAAATAAGCCCTATATACCAAGTTTCAGGAATTGTTATTGGTCTGGGTGGCGGAGCTGAGCGTTTAACTTTGAGCACTTATTGAAGCGCCCCCTATGGGCAAAATGGTACCAAACTTTGTGGAGCCTTGCTTACCAGGGGTTTATATGTTGTCCCCAATTTCTTTTACTTTTTACCGATCTGGGGCTGAGCTATGGGCGTTACCAATAAAACATTTTATAGAAACCCACCAAAAACAATAGGTATCCGGATACTCTGAATACTTAATGAAATCAAATATAAATAAAAATGCATCAGGTAAACCACAAGATAATCCCATATTCTAGACATAGTTTCTTGTCATGATTGAGCCATATCAAAAAAAATTATGTTGTTTAAATCTGTACATTTACGCAAAAATAATGTTTACATTTGATCAAAAATAAAAAACCCAACCAAGAGACCAGCTGTGTTTACACCTGCACATACCTTGCATGATGTACCCTGTACTACCATAGTTTGTGCCATCTCTCTAGGGGTGGGAATCTTTTGGAACCTCACGATTCGATTACAATTCAGAGGTCAACGATTCGATTCTAAACGGATTATCGATGCATCTTGATGCAACAATTTTTTAATGTACATTTTCATGCGTGGTTTTAAAATATATATATATACATCTGAGTTCGCTACTCAGAGTTTGCTAATCACTTCCTACTACTTTTGTGATATTCAGTAAAGACAATCAACAGATGAATTACCTTCTCTATATTTTATTAGAGAAAAGGCTTTTCTTGTCACAAATATGACTTTCTATGAACAATGCAGCTTGCATTTTAACACAATATGGAAGTATGTAAAAAAAAAAAGATACATTTTTCTTTTCTTTTTAATCTTTCTTTTCTATGTCATTAAAGACCTTTTCCCCCAACTCCGAGTGGTATCGAGAAATGTGGTTTCGCAGATTGGTTGTATTTCCAAAGTATTTAATTTGACTTCTACACACCTTACACACAGCGTAGGTCTTGTCCATCTTCCCATCGACCTCATAGAACCCAAAATGCTGCCATATCGCAGCTTTTAAAGAAGCTGGTGCAGACCATATAAGTTTGTCGCTCGCAGCCATCTTTTTCGCCACAAAACTTTGGATGTAAACAACTCGCACGTGTTTGGTGCGCATAAGTGTTGGCAGAGAACCGGCAGGCAGAAAGGAGAGTTTTCTGTAGCACTCTGCAGCAGGCGAACAGAATGTTGCAGCAGCGAACTAATTCAATTTTTAAAATTCCGATTATTAACTTATCTGCATTGAGACGGAATCGTTCTAGAGAGAATCGCGATGCATTGAAGAATCGATTAATTTTTCCCACCCCTATATCCCCCTATGTCTATTGGGCTATGACTTCCTGTTCATGTGGTTTGTTGTCCCATATGTCTCTGCTGCTCCCTTGTTTTGATAATTGTGTCTCTGTTCGGTCTGTCCCGTTTTTTTTGTATTTGATCAGTTTATTTTTTTATCCTTGCCCGTTCCCACAGTAGGTTCTTTGCCTCTTTGCCTGTTTTTAAATATAAGAATTTGTTCTTAAATAACTTGCTTGGAAAAATAAAGGTTGATGATGAGGAGACCATCAGCATGACCTGGTTTAATTTAGATTTTAATATTCGTACATTTTCTGGAGAGCCTGGGCCATGACCACGCCACTGGTCAGGTCTTCTACTGTCTTGCATGGTGCCTCCACTCCAAACGTCTGGATCTAAACAAACAAACAATTCACCATGAGAACAAAATACATACTACAGTACGATTCATACAGCATTGATAGAAACATGGTCAATAGAGGAGGTATAGAGTTCAGTTAATTCGTAGTGTTCAGTTTGAAATAATGAAATAACGATGATGTTTTAGTAGGGATGTTTTTCAAAAAGGAGAACACAGGGGGAGACAACATGTACAATAGTATAAAATCACCAAAGAATATAAGGACATGCTGAATAAAAAACACAATTACAATACATTTGACAAGTCATTGGCAAAATGTGCATGTTCTAATACAAGTTTAAAGTGGAAGTAACAACTTTTCTCAACTTTGCACCCCCTAGCAATTCCAAGTGGTAATATTGTTTGCGCCACTGCCGCAAAGACAATCGGTTTAGGTTTTCCTCAGAGCCTAGCAACTATGGAAAACACAGGACACACGTGCATTTGTTTCCAAATGTCCTTGAATATTGTTATAAAGAATGTTGTAAAGTACAACATTCATGCAGACTAACAGGCCTGTCGGTCTCAGAATGACAGGCCTGGTCTAGTCTCCTGCAGACTGACAGGCCTGGTCTCAAACAGGTCTGGTCTCTTGTAGACCAACAGGAGAGAGAGGCCGGCTGTCTAAGCAGTGGTCCACGTGTCAGAGGAGGAGGGGAGCAAGAGCACAAGGAATGCAAGAAATGCAAGCAGGAAGAGAAGACAGTGGGTGTGCGTTCAAAATCGTTCCTTATTGTATGGTATGCAAGCTACTAGCAGGTTCCAGGCCATTTTTGCATTAGGACTACAACATTTCATAATAATTCCTGATTACCTCACTGTTTTTTTAAGAAATCACTGAGAACACAGAACAAAGTCAACCCTCAAAATAACTAAATGTGTTAAGTGTGGGAAACAAGTCTGGCACACAGACTTTTGATGTATATTACAATATTGGTAAATACACAAGTTAAAGGGAGCTGATATTTAGACATACCCAGACATGGTGACAGTTCTATTTGTATTAGATTTGCTCAGAAGTCCAAAGGCGCTTACCTCTGACAACCTGACATACTTTGTTCAAAGGTTTGTATAAAACACAGCTACTCAGCAAATGGCTGTAGGCAATGATCAAGTTATAACATTGAGAACGAGGATGGAAAACAACACAGTTCATACATTCAAACAAATAAGGCAAATGAAAGGCTAACACTAATGTCCCCCAATTGACTCTGGAATCGTGGTCAGCGTCATTCTAGAACATGACTCATATTTTCAGATGAAACAGCAACAACTATTAAGTCACCTACACCATCACATTTCCTGAGTAGGTCTAAAAGATACATAATGCTCCAACAAACACCAACATAACAGTGTGCCATACCCATTGGTGGTTGGCTGTTGTCCAGGGTCCAAAATTAACTTTGCTTTTAGACTGTCTGGTCCTTAACCCCTGGTGACTGCTGTTATTTATGCCCCCCCCCCCCCCCCCCCCCCCCAAGCCAAATCCTGCATTTCCCTCTGATCTGTCTGAGTTTTTTGGCTGTGTGCCATTTCACCATCTGTTCTGCTACTGGGTGACTTCAACATCCATGTCGACTCTACTGACTGCAAAACCACAACAAAACTCCCATAGGAAAGGACACACACTGGACCTAGTCTGCACCTCTGGCATCACCATCAGTAACCTGATAAGCACTGACCTCACCATCTCCAACCATCTGGCTGTCATCCTGGACATAGGCCTCCCCACCCCCCTCGTCAAACAGAAACTCACAATTAGAGCCCGACCGATATGGGATTTTTAAGGCCGATACCGATACAAATATTTGATGATTTAAAAAACCGATATTCCGATATATCGGCCGATATATATATTTTAAAAAGAAATTCCAGAAACACGTAACAAAACATAAACAGATTTCCCTAACATTAGTTATATGTAGTTAAATATGAGTCCTCGCTAAAATAATAGGATAATGCAGTGAACACACTTCACCGATGGGTCACAACGCGAGAGACATGAGCAGCAGGGGGCACTGTGGCCGCTGGCTGCTGGCTGCCGTCGCCAGGGGGCGGGGCTTCAAGCAGCACTGCAGACATCAAGTTTGGTTCCGCCCATTGCAATATCAAGTTTGTAGCAGAGCTATTCGGCAGGCCGGCGTGACAAGCATGTTCAAATAACAATTTACACGTTTCCCCTCTATCTCCATTTCTGTTATTTTGATGACTAAATAATAATTATTTAGTCATCAAAATAACAGAAATGGAGATAAAGCATTATAAAGTGCAAAACACACTGCCGCCGCGGCGCGTCTATGACACAAGTGCCGCCCGTAGCACCCATAGGAATATAGTCGTCTCCAGAGCAGAAGGAAAACAAAAGAAAAGAAAAAAGCGCCTTTTCGGCGGCACTTGATGCGCGGCGATGCTGTGAAATAGGACAGTGGCGTGAAGTGTAGCGGGTTGCTGCTTCGCACCGACGCCGCTCATTTGCATAAAGTTAAACTAATTTCAACTCTCCGCGTCGCGCTGGACGCCGGCGTCGCGCTGCTCGCTGCCCCTGCTGCGGCGCTCGCTGCCGCCGCCGCGGCACCGGCCGCTCCTCATCGGCAGCGCTCATTGAAAATGAATGACTGCCGGCCGCTTTTGCTGCTCATGTCGCTCGCGGTTGTGGATAACTCGTTCGCTCTGCCCGACTCTGGCTGGATCAGCCGGTTGTAGGGTTTGTGGCGTTATAACATCATGGTTGAAGGTAGAGATGTTCCGATACCATTTTTTCCCTCCCGATACCGATTCCGATACTTGTGCTGTGGGTATCGGCCGATACCGAGTACCGATCCGATACCAGTATGTTATAACAAAACAAAAAAAAAGCATACATGCATGACTGTGATATGATTATCATAGTGGTAAGGCCTGGCTCAGGTTAAACTCTTTGTAAAACATGAATAAATAGAGCAAATTCAAGCCATTTGTTTTTAAATAGAACAGTTAACAGCTGGATAGTTAATAGTTAGCCCTTTTTAGTGTTGGTGTTTTATTTAATTTTAACATCTGAATGTTAGGGAGAAGAAAAGATGGATGAAAAAAGAAAGGAAAAAAAAAACAGCGGTAAAAGCTAGCGAGTGAGTCCGGGAGAGGGCTGCTCTCCTCGGACACATTACTCTGAAGCCCCGGTGACGGTCTGGAAGTAGGGTGACCATTTATGAGTTGTTGAAAAGGAGGAGACCTCAGCCCGTGGGGGGGGGGGGGGGGGGGGGGGGGGGGTGCGCGCCTCGGACTTACGGCTGACGTGGGGGGGGGCGTGCGCGATCGCAACACACCGCGGACCTACGGCCGACGGGAGGGGGGAACCGGACAGTCTGGCCTAAAGCCGGACGAATGGCCACCCTATCTGGAAGTGCGGATTAATAAATAAAATAATGTGAGCGCGGTACAGTGGACCTGAACTGGATGTGATGAGACCTGTTTCGCAGAATGCGTTAGTATGTTGCGCATAACCCCTATTAGATTACTAATTGAAAACATTACGTGGTATCGGATCGGTGCCTGGACTCCAGTAGTCGCCGATACCGATGCCAGCATTTTCGGCAGTATCGGAGCAATTTCCGATACCGGTATCGGAATCGGAACAACTCTAGTTGAAGGGGGTTTCGTCCGTTTTTTTAAATATTCATTTATCGGCCATTATAAATGCCGATACCGATAGTTTGGAAAATGCCTAATATCGGCCGATAATATCGGCCCGCCGATATATCGGTCGGGCTCTACTCACAATAACATTCTGGAAGTCCATCAACCCCCTCCTCTCTCCCCACCATCCTGGCCGACACCATCTCCGACTCTGCCCCCACTATGAACGTCTCCCCCATTGAATTGGTCAACACCTACAACGACACACTCTTGTCTAGATCAGATTGCCCCCATTAAAACCAAACCCTTCTCCTTCACACAGCCCCTTGGTACAACGATCAACTCCACCATCTCAAAGCCAAGGGCCGTCATCTCTCCAAAAGAAAAGTAAAACTCTTACAGTCCACCTGGATGCTTACAAACTTCTCCAACAATCAAATAAAGATGCCCTCAACAGTGCGTGCTCCTCTCACTACTCCACCATCATCCAATCTCGCTGAAACAACCCCAAAATGATTTTCCCCATAAAACCCATCAAATCTCCTGAAACCCATGGAAGAATGAATAATGTGTAATGTTGGATTACTATTTCTTATTTCATGCACTATTTTGGATTTTTGGGATAATGCATATATAAAAAAAAACTTTAAAAAAACCCAAAGCATTCGAATACTGATTTGGACTTCGATTACCATGGCAATGGTTGAAGCTTTTCGGGTCAGCATAAAAAATTACCAAAGACTATGCATGCTGAATAAAACAAAATGACAATGAGTCATTGTCAAAATGTGAATGTTCCAATACAAGTTTAAAGTGGAAGTGGACAACTTTTCTCAACTTTGCACCTCCTAGCGTTTCCAAATGGTAATATTGATTGCGCCACTGTCGCAAAGACAATCGGTTTCGGTTTTCCCACTCATCACAAATATGATTTACTCCTCCTTGTCCACTGGCCTCTTCCCCCCTGCCCTCAAGCTTGCTAGGGCTGCAGCTATCGATTCTTTTTGTAATCGATTAATTTAGCACTTTATCGATCGATTAATCGAGGAATCGGATTTAAAAAAATTGCATTTTTAAACAACCAAAACAAATAATGCATAACGAAAATGATGTGGCTGTAAAATGATCAAGCATTTCTAAAAAAAAAAATGCTCTTTTGGGAAGTGCTGAGAGGGAGAAAAAGAGGGAGAGAGGGAGAAAAAGAGGAAAAGCAATTTAATTTATTAATATGCACAACAAGGACCTACGACCGACGGGGGGGGGGGGGGGGCGACGGGGGTGGGGGGGGGTGCGCGCAATAGTAACACACCGCGGACCTACGGCCGAAGGGGGGGGATGGGGTGCGCGCAATTGTAACACACCGCGGACCTACGGCCGACGGGGGGGGGGGGGGGCGACGGGGGGGGCGGGGAGCGCGCAATAGTAACACACCGCGGACCTACGACCGACGGGGGGGGGCCGACGGGGGTGGGGGGGGGGTGCGCGCAATAGTAACACACTGCGGACCTACGGCCGAAGGGAGGGGGGGGGGTGCGCGCAATAGTAACACCACGGACCTACGGCCGACGGGGGGGGGGGGGGGGGGGGGGGGGGCCGACGGGAGGGGGGGGGGGGGCGCGCAATAGTAACACACCGCAGACCTACGGCCAACGGGGGGGGCGGGGTGCGCGCAATAACACACCACGGACCTACGACCGACGGGGGGGGGCCGACGGGGGGTGGGGGGGGGGTGCGCGCAATAGTAACACCACGGACCTACGGCCGACGGGGGGGGGGGGGGGGGGGGGGGCCGACGGGAGGGGGGGGGGGCGCGCAATAGTAACACACCGCAGACCTACGGCCAACGGGGGGGCGGGGGTGCGCGCAATAACACACCACGGACCTACGACCGACGGGGGGGGCCGACGGGGGTGGGGGGGGGGTGCGCGCAATAGTAACACCACGGACCTACGGCCGACGGGGGGGGGGGGGGGGGGGGGGGGGGGCGACGGGAGGGGGGGGGGGGGCGCGCAATAGTAACACACCGCAGACCTACGGCCAACGGGGGGGGCGGGGGTGCGCGCAATAACACACCACGGACCTACGGCCGACGGGGGGGGGGGGGGGGGGGGGGGGTGGCCGACGGGGGGGGGGGGGGGGGGGGGGCGCGCAATAGTAACACACCGCGGACCTACGGCCAACGGGGGGGCGGGGGGGCCGACGGGAGGGGGGGGGGGGCGCGCAATAGTAACACACCGCGGACCTACGGCCGACGGAGGGGGGGGGGGGGGGGCGCTGCACATATAGGCGCGTCATAGGAATTTAACAAGGCTTCGAGGCAGATGTTTTGCCTCGAGGAATTTTCTGAATCGAGTTAATCGAGTAACTCGATGAATCATTGCAGCCCTAAAGCTTGCCCACCTGGACTTGACCCTGACACCCCGTGCCCCTAACATTGCTGCTCATTGCATTGGTAACAGTCCAGTTTCAGAACGTAATCTAGTTGGGATTCTTTTGCAAGCAGTTGCAAGCAGTTTCATCACAAATCTTCTGTCGCAAAAGTGGTAAATGGGGCAAAACAGATTTATGAACTACACCTCCCAATTTCCATTGGAATGTGTGAAGTGTGATATTGGCGGCTATTTCCTTAGTCAGTCGGCAAACCTATTGTGGCGTGTATGAAAGCCGGTAACGTGATCCATTTTATTTTAATACTAAAATGGAAATTCCACTCGGACACATGTGCTCCTAAATGTAAGTCACGTTTGGATCTGGAAGTGCAGGATATATTGACTCAATACCGATATCGTAATATCACCTTTCGCAATATCAAAACTGAAAATGTCAGGGATAGTATGCAATATTCCATTTATGTTGTGGAGAGATGTCTCCTGGCTGTGAGGCTATGTGTCCTTAGGTTGTGTTTGTTTGTGTTGAGGCAACAGTGCTAACAACTCTGCCACCCCAAGCAATTGCTTTATATAGTCATCTGACCATATTTTGATGAGTGCTTTCACCTCCTGATTGCACCATGTCTGACCCCGACTCATTTTTAACCTATAGGAGAAGTTCACGTATACCCGGCTGAATATGTTTATTATTTCCAGTTCTTGGCAAAAAGTATAACTTGTTTAGTTTGCCTCCTATAGCTGCATTGGATCACGTTCACACCGAATGCAAACCGAACCAACCGAGTTCACTTGGAAGCGGACCAAGACCCCGGTTTTCAAGCAGACCAGAGTTTTGTCCGCACCAGTTCGAATGAGTGGTCACACCACCCCAAACAGACCGTACCATCGGGGGAAACGCTCCAGGGTTCCATTAAAACAGACCAAACAGCTCAGGTGTGAAAGCACCCTCAATGTAAAGCGGATCACATACACTAGACAAGCCACGAAACGCCATGTCGGGCAGGGAAATGCAGGATTTGGCTTGGGGGGAGGGGGGGGGGGGGCGATAAATAACAGCAGTTACCAGGGGATAAGGACTAGACAGTCAGGTTAATTTTAGACCCTGGTATAGGGGACAAAAAAGGTATATTGTCCAAAGTTTCAATGAAATTGCTCTGCAGCACTAGTGCTATTCAAGAACATGCAAAGAAAAAACACACGCACTATTCTGACTGATGGATCACCAGAAAAGAAAAAGAAAACATTGTAACTGGATAGGGTTGGGCGATGTCCCTTAAATTGGCAGTTGACGATGTTTACAGTAAAACATCGTGATGGACGATGATATCGTCGTCGGGGGGGGGGGGGGGGGGGGGGGGGGCGTTAATAGGCGGCCCACGAAGCGGGCCGCCTATTAACGGCATGGACCAAGCGGTTCTGGACCAGGAAGGAGACATGAACACTTTTAATAATCGTATTTACCGTATAACTGCACACAACTTTATTTAAAAGCAATCAAATGGAAAACATGTTTGTTTGTATTTTGGTGTCCGGTGCGTGTGGATGTGCGGCTCCTTCGGCGGAGCGGTTCATGTTAATAGCGGAGTCCGGGAGGGTTCACCTTCACGGCGTAGTTACTAGGGATGTGCGACTATCATTTTAAAAAATACTAAAGTGTTTTTTAAAGTTAGAAAGATATTAGATATTCAACCGATATTCACGCTCCGAATTACAGCGATCAGACACGGGGAACTAAAGCCGCGATCACCGGTATGAGTCCCGTGTCTAGCGGTGTCTACCTGCCCAGGTGTCTACCTGCCTAGGTGTTTACCTGCCCAGGTGTTAGAGATGTTCCGATACCATTTTTTCCCTCCCGATACCGATTCCGATACTTGTGCTGTGGGTATCGGCCGATACCGAGTACCGATCCGATACCAGTATGTTATGAAAAAAAAATAGCATACATGCGTGATATGATTATCATAGTGGTAAGGCTCAGGTTAAACTCTTTGTAAAACATGAATAAATAGAGCAAATTCAAGCCATTTATTTTTAAATAGAACAGTTAACAGCTAACCTAGTTAGCCCTTTTTAGTGTTGGCGTTTTATTTGATTTTAACATCTGAATGTTAGTGAGAAGAAAAGATGGATGAAAAAAAACAGAAAAAAAAAACAGCGGTTAAAGCTAGCGAGTGAGTCCGGGAGAGGGCTGCTCTCCTCGGACACATTACTCTGAAGCCCCGGTGACGGTCTGGAAGTGTGGATTAATAAATAAAAACAAAACAGCGGTAAAAGCTAGCGTGTGTGTCCGGGAGAGGGCTACTCTCCTCGGACATATTACTCTGAAGCCCCGGTGACGGTCTGGAAGTGCGGATAAAAAAAATAAAAACAGCGCTAAAAGCTAGCGTGTGTGTCCGGGAGAGTAAGGGCTACTCTCCCGGACACATTACTCTGAAGGGGGGGGGTGCGCGCCTCGGACCTACGGCCAACGGCGGGGAGGCGCGCGCGATCGCAACACACCGCGGACCTACGGCCGACGGGGGGGGGGGGGGGGGGGGAAACCGGACGGTCCGGCCTAAAGCCGGACGAATGGCTACCCTATCGGGAAGTGCGGATTAATAAATAAAATAATGTGAGCGCGGTACAGCGGACCTGAACTGGATGTGATGAGACCTGTTTCGCAGAATGCATAAGTATGTTGCGCATAACCCCTATTAGATTACTAATTGAATAAATTACGTGGTATCGGATCGGTGCCTGGACTCCAGTAGTCGCCGATACCGATGCCAGCATTTTCGGCAGTATCGGAGCAATTTCCGATACTGGTATCGGAATCGGAACAACTCTACCAGGTGTATTGGTCAGTATGCCTGCAGCGATTAGTTAAATCAGGACTTGTTGCGACCACGGATGTATTCGGTTTGCGATGCTCATGCCTTCTTATTTTTATGTTTTACTTTTTGCTCGACTAATGAAAACGTATTCGACTAAGCCTCCGTCGATCGACTAAGCCGACTATTAGGGGGCAGCCCTAGTTAACTTACAGCACTTTATATGGACCATTAGTTATATTTTCAATTTATTTACAGAGCAATCCCTGCAAAGTTTTTAGGTAATAACTATAGAAGAGACTATAGGATTAGTGTATGTCGGACGAGGGGGGCGTGGCATCACGATGGTGGCTCTCCATCGTGATGTCAGTCAGCCATCACCAACCCTATAACTGGAGAGACTATTACCTAATTGCCAGCTTGTTATTATTAATAGGTAGAGAAATAAATACCCCTACCCACTTTGAGCAAGCTGGCCAGAAAATCACAAATCTATGTACACCTGCAACTAGCTCACCCTTGAGAGAGTATTTAGTAAACCCTTGTATTGTAAGAACATTTGTTTTGATGTTATGAATCGATTTTGATGCATTTTCCCATAACTTTTGAGACTTTTGAGTTTAAGAATATCAGCGTCGCAATATTCATGAACGATATCGCAATATTATTTTGTCAGTATCGTGCACCCCTACTTTGGACAACAGAATTTTTACTTGCATATGCGTGCGAAATGGTCGCACTGTCGAGCCGTGCATGGCATGTTTTTGCAAATGTTGAAATTGCCTTTAAGAATTTATAGACCATGACACCAAACAAATGAAACGGAAATGTAATTTCCTACAGTACTGTGTCCAAAATCTAGGCTTTGCCACCACATCACTATCAAGCAGAAACATATATGTCATCCAAGCAGCCAGTCACATGTTCACAGAATGGACTTCATGCATTTAATGCAAGATCTAAATTAATATTTTCTTCATTTACTTCCATCATTTTTTACATGATAGACAGTACAGTAAAGTGTATCTTGCTAGATTGACTGCTCAATTGGTAAGCCACCGATTAGTAGTACTGACCGAAAAACGATGAGTGATCTGTAACAAACACATGTACACAGAAATGGAGGAGGCCTTTTTTACATTCCTGCCCAGCTGTATCTGCAACGTATGCCAGTTTTTTTTAATAAGGGTTCAGTCAGCTGGTTTGTGGTCAGGCAGAAGGAGCAGTGGAAAACCCACTTGCAGCAATGAACACACAAACCAACAGAAAGAGGGAGAAAACAAGAGACTAAACCAAATTAAGCCAAATTTCAGTCAGGCAATTGCCAACATTTTGATTTGATGGTTATCTGACATTTGAATCATCTACTGACAAATGTGGCCTTCCATTGAACATACTATAATACATATTATACATACATACTGTATGTATAATAGGGCTTGTACATCAGAATGCATCATGGGATATTTTGTTGCTGATACTCCGCCATATTGAGAGAACTCAAGAGAGATGTAGTACTGTAAAATCATAAATCAACAAAGATACCGTAACCTAGGCTAATGTTTTGTCTCGCATTAGAAACGCTGTGGTAGTTTCAAACACAACAATGTCTCCCCATAATGACAAATCATTTCACGATTAATTACTAAACAATAACAAAAAAACATTACTACTAACATAATAACTAACATTCCAATGCTCCCATACTTCCAAAATGGAGGTGGTCATTGCAATGTAACATCGTGATGAACAAGCCTTATACAAGTGCATCTATAAAATTACTTCATGGTAAAAACTGAGGTAAAAAGTTGTGCCAGAAAGGAAGGGACTAAAAAGTGGTGTAAATACAATACTGGACAAACAAGGCTTGGTAGGACCACAGACACATGCAAACCATGGTCAACAACTCACCCTGCCGGACATTCTTCAAGACTAAGGTCTAATTATTCTTGCTATATCTCCATTAGTTTTGCAGAAAATATGTTCCATGGACTTTGATATGCAGAAACATCATGTCTGAAATGTTTTGCGATAAATTATAAAATATATAATAATTGGATTGGATGCCGATTGGCGGGGGCATGTCACTCAGGGGCGATGGACGTTTATATATGAGATTTTGAGCATTAGCGCTTAGCATGTTTTAAAATTGACACTATTCAGTTTCACTGTGAATACCTTAATGATATAGAGAATATACACATATATGTATATACTATGCAGATATATGCCCTAAACACATGATCGGCTGATCACTTTAAAATTTGACGATTACAGGAGCCAATCACGTGACTCAAAAACTATTGTGCACAAGACGAATTGTGGACAAGCTGTCATAATGTTCAGTCAAATTATTTTTTTTGATACAGGGGCCCGGGGAATTGTAAACTATTAAACTTGGTAGGCCTTATAATTGTATAATAACAGGGTTCGAAATGGCGACACGCCCGCACGCCCGGGTCTAGTAACTTTCCTATCGGGCTAGTAACTCTGTGCACTTGCCAGCCCATGTGTCTGGCAACTTTCCGTGCAACCACTTTGCACGGAGCGTCTTTTACAAGCATTGTGGCCGTCATGGACGTCGCTTGCAATTGAAATGATCCGGGGCTGTAGCCCAGAACAGGGAACAAAATTCCCCCCCCCCCCCCCGGGCCGACGACCGACGGGGCACAGAGATCCGGGGCTATTCCCAAAAGATCCGGGGCTATAGCGCGAATGCCCAGGTCTAACGATGTCCATGGCGGCATCGTGAACCTTTTTGCTATTGTAAACCTCTCTTGCACAGCATAAGATTGGTCCTATTTAGCACACGCTGCAGACGTCTTTTCATAATTTGTTTATTCAAATGTTTTTTGTGCCTTCTGATAACCCGTAGGGTTCATGCATGTGTTGCTAGGATACCATTTAATAAAGTTTGCGATCAATCTTATGGGTAAGCCACGTAATTTGCTACTGCTACTGCAAGTATTACTGTTTGTATTACCATTTTGCCTAAAATTTAATGAACTGATGTTGATAATTTGATCCACTGTCAATATTGGTGCTGTTCATGTCCCTTGTTCTCAGTCTGTTGTTCTACTTTAATAAATTATTGTTTGTAATCTGCTCCGTTTCTTCTTTGAAGAAAATGTAAAGCGCTGTCTCTTATCCCAGCCTAAAGTTAGCCCAGGGGTCGGCAACCCGCGGCTCCGGAGCCGCATGCGGCTCTTTAGCGCAGCCCTAGTGGCTCCCTGAAGCTTTTTCAAAAATGTTTGAAAATGGAAAAAGATGGGGGAGAGAAATATATTTTTTGTTTTAATATGGTTTCTGTAGGAAAACAAACATGACACAAACATTATTAACGTTTTTCAATACTGTAAAAATGTGTAGAATAAATATTAAATTTCAACATTTCTCTCAACGAAGATTTACGTCATAGCCTGCGACACACGTTTCTATCAGTAAGGCGGGATGCCAGGCAGGCGGCTGTTGTAAACAAACCGGCGGCTGCGCGCAATAGTAACACACCGCGGACCTACGGCCGACGGGGGGGGGGCGCGCGCGCGATTGTAAGTAACACTCCGGCCGACGGGGTGGTGGTGCGCGCAATTAACACACCGCGGACCTACGACCGGCGGGGGGGGGGGGCGCGGTGTGTTACTATTGCGCTCTCAAAAAGGAGGACAAATACGCGTCTGGCGTGACGCTGCGCCGGGCGCGTATTTGTCCTCCTTTTTGAACTCGCGCCCCCCCCGGGAGAGTTTCCCCCACCGGTTGAGAACCACTGCTACAGGATGCACTGCAGGAAAAATAAACATTTAATCATGAAGGCTCATTATGTATTTGTAGTTAACTTAGTCATTTCTATAGTAGGCTAATATAGCTACTATAGATACATACAGCATGTGTTGCCTTCAATATAAGGCTTATATAAGGCTTTTATTTTTTTGCGGCTCCAGACATATTTGTTTTTTGTTTTTTTGGTCCAATATGGCTCTTTCAACATTTTGGGTTGCCGACCCCTGAGTTAGCCTATACTGATAAAACAATCATGCCATTGATTTGCTTGGTCTAGTAACTTTACACCAGGGCTAGTACCTTTTGAAAGTTACTAGCCCTGTGGTCTAGCTCCTATTTTGGCCGAATTTCAGACACTGATAATAATAAGCCAATTAATTATTTTCAAGCGTTTAAACCACGCCAAAGAAAATGAGGCATCATTAAAAAAACATGGGTCTGGCCTGACGAATCAGACTCCACTAGGGAAAATCTTAGTTGAGGACACCCCCTTTATTTTTTTTATAGTTTCAGGAGTATGCAGAGCCAGCCATCGATCGGCTTTTCTAACACTTTGACAAAGCAACACCGACAGAGGGACATATGGTCCCAACGGCACCGCATCTCTGCGAGTGTCTGAGGTGCAGATGAAAGGTGCTGTTGGGACAGTCTGTCCCTCTGTCGGTGATGACCGTACTCTGTGGGTACGGTGGATTGAAGTTCCATACCGCCTGCGAGACACTCAGTGTATTCGGCCAGACTTACCCTGACTGGGCAGGCTGGCAAAGATCGCATGCGCTATCCCTGTGTCCAGTGTTCCAGCGGAAAGGGGATTTTCTCTACAAAATAGAATAAAAACTGCAAATAAAAAATTAGAAGTTGCCTCCTAAAGGAAAAGGTAACGCTGTTAATGCGTATCGCTAGCAGCACCAAGGACATGCACACGTTCAACTTCGCAAAGGCAGCAGTCCACTTCATAGCCCAAATAGGCCAGATTCCATAAGCAACCTTTGTTTTGAAAACAGCTGCAGAATGGCAGTAATTATTGTTTTATATAAAAATAATCCTTAAATGGTTTCACTAGTCTGTTGAATGTGTTGCACATGTTGCCTGCCAATAAATAAACAGCTGTCAATTCATGATGAAGTGTGAACCTAGATGAAGTGTGAGAGTTCTAGGAAGGAGGGCCCCCCTCCTTCCTAGAACTCTCAAAATGCCCAAAATTATTTTTTTTAAATCTTGTGTTGCCATGGAGATAACACGTCCCCCCACGTGTTATCTCCATGGTTATGAACCACGGCAACTTTGTGATACTTTTTTTTAAGCCAGTACCGTCGCTGTGTACGAGCGTTGTAATGAGCGGTGATGTATATGAAATGCGCCAGACTGTGGTGTTTTACTACAAGTGTCTGAGAAGCTTAATCCTCTCTCGGACATGGCCAGCAACACCAACCGCTGCCCAGACGGAGCTCCACACATCCACACACCTCTCCGCTGGTGTCCCTTCGTCATGGAATAGGCACTTCCGTGTCACGAAAATAATGCAACTTGAGTTCGGCGCAGAACGTTCACAAGCTGGTTGGCGGATAGACTGGCAAAAACACGATTTTACACATTTTCTCTAAATGACAGTCTTATTTTAGTAACGGTGACAAAAGGGCATAGATTACCATGTTGAAGATCATATAAGTAAGTAAAGATTTATTTATGTTGCACTTTTTATAAGAGTTTTATAACAGTTACAAAGTGCTTCACACATACGCACGTGGAAAATATAAATGAATAAACAAACAAGGCACCAATAAAATGATTATATAAAACAGCAGAATGAGAGAAAGACCAAACTAAAACAAATCAACAGATAAGACAGGGATGGCGATCTAGAGAAAGGCTTGCTGATAAAGATGGGTTTTTAGAAGCCGCTTAAAATAGTCCAAGTGTTCTCTTCCGAGAGTATACAATACAAGACATATTACCACGTTTAAAAACAAACATTTTGGGTTCAGTGCTTCTTTAATATACAATGTTGTTAAGAATAGTTAAATAAATAATGCTACACAATAAATAAAAGGCTTCAAATAGACCCCACGATCGGCTTCAAGTAGACCTTGTGATCGGTTATCGGCCAATACCTAACCCTGCATGTGTAGGATTGGATGGTAGAGAGAACACCAGAGAATTCGGAAATAAAGGAGGCATTTGGTTTTGGAGGACGGTAGACAAGCAGGACTATCATGGAGTAGGGGGGCAGACATTTGAAGGCCAGATGTTCAAAGGAGCTTGCTGCAGGTAGTGATAGTGGGGAGAGTTTCAGGCAGTCTTTGTGGACTACAGCTAGTCCACCCCCATGCACAGAGTGTCTGGCTTTGTTGATATAGCTATAGCCAGGTGGATAGATTTAATTTAGAACCAAATAAGATCCCACTTGTTGGCAGGTCTCGGTGACAGAGAATATCTGTATTGGATTCTGTTGTATATTTATTGAGCAGTGTTGATTTATTTAAAAAGGGACTGTGCATTTAATAGGTCAATAAGTTTGGCAGTAGGGGGCTGATTAGTGGCAAAAGGCGCATATTTCAGGAAGTTCCAAAAAACAGAGAAATCCACCCCACGTTTTAACTCCAGCTGACCGTTACGGCACGGTCGTGCATGTGTAGGGTTTTCAGTTATAACAGGGATGTTTATATTGTTATAACATTGGAAACCGTGGCGGGATAAATCCATCTCCCATTATTTACTGTGTGCACTTTTTGTGCACCGTTTGCATTTTGCTGAGTTCATCTTCACACATTGGCGATGACTATGCAACTATATGTTCCTAATATAGCACAACATTCAATATTTCAGTCACAAGCCTTATTCTGGTAGCCGAATCAAGAGTGGACCATTGGGACTTTGGTTGAGTTTGTCAGTACAACTTCTTATGGAGAGACAGTTCTAGGCTAATCCCAGTCTACTGCGTCATCATGTATCACCTCATTATGATTACAGTAATCCCTGGACATTGCCCAACACAGCGTTCAGCAGATGAAGTAAAACTACCAATTCATCACAGGGAACACTTTTACTGTCACACCATCACTATCATTATCACCGCGTTGATATTTTGTTTCTCATCAGTTGCCAAGAAGCGCAGCATTATCATTCATTTAGTCTCTCCAGGTGAAATACCTTTTATGTCAGTTCCATACACATTGGTAATTTCTTAACACATTTTGTAAATTATTGTAAACAGTAATAAAGGTGCAGATACATGTTTTCACAATAACCTCAATTGTTTGCTCAAAAAAACTTAAAGTGCTTGACAAACTCAAATAAATAAATCAAACTCAAATAACAAAAGTGTGCGCTGCCTTGAACAGACATCTTTTTTTTCAAAGCGGATTTACGTTTCACCCGTTCTTTTTCATAAGGAAATTTAGTAAAAGGTAGCTCTTCTCATCTATATGAGATATATTCTATATATATATATATATATATATATAAAATACGTTTTTTACGTAGAAGACTACAGACTACAAGACGTACTTAGAAGACTACATTACCCACAGTCCACACGGTGTGACATCAACTGCCGGTGTTCGCTAGTTTTCTATTCAAAAGTGTATTTTTAGTGTTAGTGTCGTGTGTCCAAATTAAACACTGCACTTTCTTGGGTCCCGATTAGGGATGGGCATTCGATTAAATTGTCTCAGTCGATCGTCAGGAGAATTAACGATACATTTTCGATTAATCATTAATATTTGTATATTAAAATTAACTATTTATATGCTATATTCAAAATGCAATGTAAATTGATAATTCTCCCGCGTTTACATGGACACTTCTGGTCCGATTAGAAGTGGAAGAACAGCTCAATCGGAATAGAAAATGATCATATATACGGCTCAATCGGAATACACGAGAATGCGCGAGAGACATATGGATGTACGCTTACCACTTTTGTAAATGCCATATACAGTACATTTGGAGTGCATGATAGGAATAGATCTATTCCGATTAGAAATCTAATCGGATCAGAAGTGTCCATGTAAATGCAGCTAATCGGAATACAATTCTCTGATCGGAATAGAATTCCATGTGGAATACAAGAGGTGGTGTAGTCCGCTATAATCGACATGTATACACTTATTCCGATTGGTTTGGGGTGAGTGCGGCTACTTTTTAACTTAAAGAGATGGCATCAGCAGTTGCAGTAGTTCGCAATTGGTCCGTCTGTACTTTTATGCACACCAAACTGGACCGCTGTCAAGGAAAGTCGATTTTTTGCCTAATTCACGTCTTTCTTATCACTCCGCAAGTAGTCCGGTAACTTATCAACCCCAGCGTGTCCGGTTGCTAAGCAACGTCAACGTCTTTGGCGGACTATTTCTCTGCTAAACAACACTACGAATGGTAATTGTAAAAAGACACACCATGTGAAGATATTTTTTAGCATTAGTTTTATCGATGAAAAATGTACGCCATCGACAAAATTCTTAATGATCAATTAGTCGATCGTTGATTAATCATGCCCATGCCTAGTCCCGATACATCCGCAGAGTACGATGAACAGCCGTCTAGATCACATATGTCAATATCAAGGCCCGCGGGCCTAATAAGGCCCGCCGCGACTTTTACACAGGCCCGGCAATAAATTCTGACAATCAATCAAATTTGGCCCGTGCGCTTGTGTTTGAATGTACGTTTGTGACGATATAACATTGAAACGTAGGAGGCGCTGCAGCTCTGCTGCGCTCCACTGCTGCGCTAAACTCTCACTCTCACGCAGAGACAAACAACGTTAATAAGGTTGCAAGCTAGCAAAACAATGGCCAAAAAAAGAAAAGTGGACAATGAATACCGTCAATTCCAAGAGAGATGGGAAACAGAATATTTGTTTTGTGAATTTAATCAAAAGCCAATGTGTCTCGTATGTCAAGAGTCAGTGGCGGTTTTCAAAGAGTATAACCTTCGAAGGCATTTCGAAACGAAGCATCATGAGCTTTATGGGAACATGGAGGACATGGAGCGGCTTCAAAAAGTCAATGAATTAAAACGCAACCTGAAACAACAGCAAAACATGTTTATTCGGATCAAGAACCAGTCGGAGGGAGCTGTGAAGGCAAGCTTTATAATAGCGGAGGAAATGGCCAGAGCATGCAAGCCTTTCACAGAGGGAGAGTTTATTAAAAATTGCATTGATAAGGTATGCAATGTTGTATGCCCCGAAAAGAAGCAGGCGTTTGCGGATATCAGTCTCTCCCGAAACACCGTGGCTAGTCGGGTTGATGAGCTGGCCTCCGACTTACAAATCCAGCTAAAAGCTAAAGCCAAGGAATTTGTTTCATATTCGTTGGCTGCAGATGAGAGTACAGACAGGACGGACACTGCTCAGCTTTCCATATTCATCCGGGGGGTGGATGCTAAGTTTGCAGTCACTGAGGAACTTTTGGATTTAAAATCGATTCACGGGACAACTACTGGACGGGACATTTTCACAGAAGTGGAGCGGTGCATCAACGAGACAGAATTGCAGTGGGATAAACTCACTGGGCTGACAACGGATGGTGCACCTGCGATGTGCGGGGAGGTCCGTGGTTTGGTCGGATTGGTTCGAGAGAAGATGGGGCACACGGGAGGGAAATTGATAGCCTACCACTGCATCATCCACCAAGAGGCCCTCTGTGGAAAGGTTTTGGGCATGGGAAATGTAATGACAGTTGTAACCAAAACGGTGAACTTCATTCGTTCACGGGGCTTGAATCACCGGCAATTTAGGGCACTCTTGGAGGAGTTAAACTCTGAGTGCGAGGATGTGCCATACCACACGGAGGTGCGCTGGTTGAGTCGGGGTAAAGTGTTGCGAAGATTTTATGATACCCGCGTTGAGATCGCTCGTTTCATGGAGAGCAAACAAAAGGTCATCCCCGAGCTTGAGGATGAAAAGTGGCTGAGCGACTTGGCGTTTATGTGTGACATAACGGAGCACCTCAATGTCCTGAATGTAAAACTCCAGGGCCGACAACAGCTGATCACTGAAATGCGAGACGCAGTAAAGGCGTTTCAAATGAAACTGCGTCTATGGGAGGGCCATATGCGCCAAGGCAACTTGGCTCACTTTCCTATTTGCCAGTCAGCCAATGACACAATCACCATCCCATTCCCGACTGAAGTGTATGCTGGCAAACTGAACACACTCAACGTGGAATTCAAACGGAGATTTTCTGATTTTGACGCACAGAAATTCAACCTTGATCTGTTCGCAAATCCATTTGCAATTGATGTTGACACTGCACCTGAGCACTTACAGTTGGAACTCATTGAATTGCAATGTAATGGTGCTCTGAAGACCCATTGCCATTCAGTTGGGGCTGCTGAGTTTGCCCCGCTACTCCCTGAATCAATGCCACAGCTTCGCCTTAACTCTGCACGCGTCATGTCCATGTTCGGAAGCACCTACTCGTGCGAACAGATGTTTTCCATAATGAAGCTGAACAAGACATCCCACAGATCTCGCCTCACAGACCAGCATCTTGTTTCGGTATTGAAAGTGGCCACTGCAAAGGACATTAAGCCTAGAATAGACGAGATCATTACTAAGAAAAGGTGCAGAGTGTCTGGTAAGACTTGCTAAAAAGCAAGCTATTTTGCTTTGATTTGGCATTATATGTTATTGTTATACATGTTGTTGTTATATATGTTATTGTTATACATTATATATATTGTGTCCTTTCAAGTTCCCAAGAAAGCCATACAATTTGAGATACGACTTGTTGCCTTGAATATTTTGCTCTATGAAACAGTTTTGCTGAAAACCATTACCTTATTTGCTGTTTTGTTAAAGACAAAAGATCCAAATGTATTTTGTTTAACTGCAGTGGTCATTTTATACAAAATAATGTGTTCAGCACAAATAATAATTTGCTTTATTAATCAGTATTGCTGGTAACAAAGATATGTTTTTGTTGTTTTGTTAGACAAAAGTATTGTGATGTGTTTAATTGAGAAGTGATTTTATACAAATAAAATTTCAGCATTTGATAAATATTGTTTTGCTTTTTTAATCAATGATGGTGACAAATACCTCATTTGTTATTTAGTTACAGACAAAAGTAGGCTACTGTGATGCAAATGTGATTTGTTTAATTGTGCAGTAATCAATACAAAAACATTGGTCAGCACTTGACAAATACTACTTTGCTTTATTAATCAGTTTTACTGGTAAGAATTACCCCATAACATGGAAAAACTGTCTGGCTGGCCCCTGATTTTATTCACAGCCCTCAGAATGGCCCTCAGTAAGTTTGAATTTGACACCCCTGGTCTAGATAATGGACGAGATTATCGCAGACAGCAGACACACAGAGAGTCCTGCCTTATAGTTAGTTACACTGCAGACATCGCATCCTGCCGCAAAGTGTGCTCTTTGTTTACGACACGTGTGACAGCTGACAAAACAAAGGATCGGGCTTAGGTTCATGTTCAATATAGCCATTACCGATCAGTAAAAAAATGCCTTGAACGGCCCGAGTCATTGAGATCGGATCGGGACATCCCTACACACATGCCTTTTTTTCCCCCCACCCCCATTCACCGAAAAACAATATCAGGGTCAGAGCCAATCAGAGGCAGAGTAGGGACACGTCAGAGCCAATCAGAGGCAGAGTAGGGGCACGTCAGAGCCAATAAGAGGCAGAGTAGGGGCAGGTCAGAGCCAATCAGAGGCAGAGTAGGGGCACGTCAGAGCCAATCAGAGACAGAGTAGGGGCACATCAGAGCCAATCAGAGGCAGAGTAGGGGCACGTCAGAGCCAATCAGAGGCAGAATAGGGGCACGTCTTCGCAGAATGGGGTTGGGGAAACAAAATAACGCTCCACACAGAGACGGACCTGCTTAATGTCAGGCGCACCGGTGCAACCAATTAAAATGTTTTGTTGCACTCGACAGATTTTTGGTCGCATGTGCGACCAAAATGGTCGCACTCTGGAGCCCTGATCACTAAAGAACATGTGAAAAAGTTTGCAAAAGCACGCACATCCAAACACAATGAATACTAGGTGCTAGACAGAAGCAGACATCCCTGGTCCAGTTTTCTCATACATTTTTGTTCATTTAGCCAACAACCGACCGATGATGCAAGCCTCTGTAGCTGCTCTGCCCCTGCTTAAAGACACCCCAGGCCCAAAAGAACAGGACTTTAAGCATGAGTTTGTTGACAGCGAGTTCAAAGGCATCCAAGTGACACAGGCCGCAGAGAAATTTGTGTGCACATTCAACAATGCAAGGAAGCAGTACATTGAACACCTCATTGATGCTCTTGAGAAGAGATTCCCCAGTGATGACCTGGATATCCTCAACTGCTTCGATACGATCTTCAATCCTGCCAGATACCCAGGAACTGACGGTGAGTCTCAACAATTATATTGTGATCACATCACCTATGTGTCCGGATGAGGCATGAACTTCACATCAGAGTGGAAAAAATCACTGTTTGATTAATTAAATAAAATACAAAAATTGAATAAAATATCCCTGCAAATGCAATGGTCAAGTTTCATAATTGTTTTATTAAAGTTCATAATTATTTTTATCAATGTTACCGTAACAGCTGCACGAAATAGCCTAAAATGCTCCATAGTCTATATAGGTCCAGTGTGGTTGATTTATTTTCATGAATAGAAACGTTTCAAAAACATCCCGTGATCCGATCACTCAAACCACTTGCTGAGGTGGTCTGGGACACATTCGACCACATACCTTTTGTAGTGTAAGCGCTAATGCGTCCTGATGCATTAGTGCATTAGGACATAACAGGAAAATACGTCACCAATGCAGGATGTGGCGGTTGATTTGCCATCGAAATGACTTTGTCCTGTCATCTCAACAGTTGGAATAGCCCATACATACATTAGTTCTTGAAACTAGAGCCCGACCGATATATCGGCGGGCCGATATTATCGGCCGATATTAGGCATTTTCCAAACTATCGGTATCTGCATTTATAATGGCCGATAAATGAATATTTAAAGAAACGGACAAAAGCCCCTTCAACCATGTTATAACGCCACAAACCCTACAACCAGCTGATCCAGCCGGAGTCGGGCAGAGCGAACGAGTTATCCACGACCGCGAGCGACACGAGCAGCAAAAGCGGCCGGCAGTCCTTAATTTTCAATGAGCGCTGCCGACGAGGAGCGGCCGGCACCGCGGTGGCAGCGAGCAGCGCGACGCCGGCGTCCAGCGCGACGCGGAGAGTTGAAATTAGTTTAACTTTATGCAAATGAGCGGCGTCGGCGCGAGGCAGCAACCCGCTACACTTCACGCCACTGTCCTATTTCACAGCGTCACCGCGCATCAAGTGCCGCCGAAAAGGCGCTTTTTTCTTTTCTTTAGTTTTCCTTCTGCTCTGGAGACGACTATATTCCTATGGGTGCTACGGGCGGCACTTGTGTCATAGACGCGCCGTGGCGGCAGTGTGTTTTGCACTTTATAATGCTTTATCTCCATTTCTGTTATTTTGATTACTAAATAATAAACAGGGGAAACGTGTAAATTGTTATTTGAACATGCTTGTCGCGCCGGCCTGCCGAATAGCTCTACTACAAACTTGATATTGCAATGGGCGCAACCGAACTTGATGACTGCAGTGCTGCTTGAAGCCCCGCCCCCCTGGCGACGGCAGCCAGCAGCCACAGCGCCCCCTGCTGCTCATGTCGCTCGCGGTGTGACCCATCAGTGAAGTGTGTTCACTGCATTATCCTATTATTTTAGCCAGGACTCATAAATAACTCCATATAACTAATGTTAGGGAAATCTGTTTATGTTTTGTTACGTGTTTCTGGAATTTATTTTTAAAATATATATATCGGCCGATATATCGGAATATCGGCTTTTTAAATCATCAAATATTTGTATCGGTATCGGCCTTAAAAATCCCATATCGGTCGGGCTCTACTTGAAACATTGTAGTTTTTTATTACTTCCTTATTTTACTTAGCTAGCCCGGGCAAAACAAATCTGGTGCTTGTCTGGCGATAAATAAAAGGCTTCAAATAGACCCCATGATCGGTATCGGCCGTAACTGCTTCCAGTGATCGGTGATCGGCCCCAAAAACCCTGATCCCCTGGCATCAGCTGCTATGGCTCATAGACGATCAGCGGCAAAAAACGTTATCGGGGCATCCATAGTCAAAATACTGAAAAATTAATAAATGTAGATGTTTAGTGAAATGTTTTTGACTCAAAAGGTTTAGATACAAAATTCCAACACTAGGCTGCTGACTGACCAGTGTGAAGACTTAATTTTAGCTCACATGGTCATCAGAAATTCCTGCCTGTTCTGTCCCTTTGCTGGCTGTGACTTGAACAGCAGCAGACATCACATAGACTAAATGCATGTATTTTAGGTAGGCAGCTACTTAAAACTAGTGTTGCACCGATACCGATACTAGTATCGGGAGGGGCCCCGATACCGCGCTAAAATGCTGGCATCGGTATCGGCGAGTACGAACAAATAATGCGCCGATGCCATTTACATATACTAATATGAAACTTGGAACGCAGCGCTTTGCGTCTTTCTCTCCCTTCACTCACTGCTGCGTGTGATCACACGTGTTCAGTGCATGCCGTGCCAAGCAGCTATCCTATTGGCCCACTCCGGCCGCCCGGCCGCGCATGTTGACCGACCGACAAGCGACGACGACAAAGTACCAAAAAAAAGAAAGAAAAAAAAGCACCGGAGACGCGGAGGGCGCGCGGTTCAGCCGCGCGGCGCACAGAAAAGTTGCTCCGCCTGCGGACGCGCCGGTGCGGGGAAACTCAGTGAGCGGGTCCGCCTGCCGGTGCGACGCACCCGATCACCACCCATGCCCCCCCCCCCCCCCCCCCCGCTCCCCGGGGTGCCATGCGGACACAAACAAGGAGAAGAGGGGAAAAAGCAGGAGAGAGAGGGAGACGCGTCTTGCTCACAGGCGGGAGACAAATGGACAGACAGTGACCGCATCACATCCAAGTGAGTATGCAGTTCTTTAGTATTAGAAGAAAAAAAGCTTGTGTATATATATATATATTTTTTTTTTTTTCCGGCGTGGTATCGGTATGGTATCGGTATCGGCCGATACTGCACAGCCGGGTATCGGTATCGGTATCGGGGGCCAAAAAATGGTATCGGTGCAACACTACTTAAAACATCACCAAAGAGCACAAGGGATAGGTAAAACTTCCCACATTTCAAATAAATATTAAGATATCATCTTTTATAGGGTCAGAAGACACAGAAGCTAATGCCACATCAGAATGCCATTCTACCTTGATCACATCAACCATATTAATCTGTTTTATGGATTAGCCAAGTGAATGCCATTGATGTAGAATGAAAGGAAACTGGAGGAAAGAAATGAAAGAACAGAATCCAAGGGAACTTATAAATAGAGCAGATAGAATCTCTACAATAAAGACAACAAGATAAGGACATGGACCAACATACAAAACAGACAATAGGCTATAAAGTAACAGACCTAATAGTGACATGACAGTGGATGAACCAAAGCTTAAATGATGGGTTACAGGTTTTCCCCCTCATGTCACTGATCTTTATCCTGCCATGTTGTTTGAACTTCACATCGTCATGGGTCCTGCTTCTACTCAATGCTGCAGTTAGTCACCATGCAAGTCTTTAGTCCCACTGGGTTGTGGCAATTTTGTTGCCTGGAAACAACTAAATGTCACAGTTATCTAGAATGAACCAATACCTTATTTTTAGATCCTTGGATACTAACATGAATGGGCGTCAATAGACAATGCCGGTGAATATAAGCCAAATATCTTTTTTTTGACACCGTCTCCTATCTATTCTAACATCAAGTAATATATTTATACGGGTAAAATGTGTAAAGGTACAATTATAACACCATTGTAAATAAAGTACTGTAGTGCTGCAGAGATGCCCTGGCCTAGACATTTTTTTCTCCAAATGTAAGAAAACATGTTTGTTTGGTACAGACC
Source organism: Merluccius polli (assembly GCA_030340625.1). NCBI lineage: Eukaryota > Metazoa > Chordata > Actinopteri > Gadiformes > Merlucciidae > Merluccius > Merluccius polli. The sequence goes on from JAOPHQ010004575.1 coordinate 77,672, forward strand.
CAACAAATGTCACATCAGAAATGTAATAGTTTTTCAGTGAAAATGAAAATTGTGATGGAAAAATTAGGGGGTCTCGGACTGGTGGGCTGCCAGACCTGTACAATTATAGGGGAAAGAGTGGGTTGGTTGAAAAACTACACGACTGTTAAAGCTCAGCATTCTAAGTAGGGTTTTTTTTTGCTATTCTAATATGAGCATTTGTGTTTCTTGATTTTATACTAAATATCTCAATCATTCTGTAGAGGTTTGTGTATTGGCTGTCACACGCAAATGTAGGTTCATTGAATGTACTACCAGTTAGGCCCACATTTTCTGTGTGCAGTTGACAAGTAGGATTGTCTGCTTGAGACTAAAGTTTTTGTTCACAGATATCTTGTATACAACGTATACGATTTTGATTCACTGCTCAAAATGGAAATAATCATGTTATTAATTTTCCATATCGACAATAAAAATCAAAGTACCATGTCAATCAATATATTTGGCTTAGACCATACAAGCTTCTTAATTGAAAATCTCTTAAAATGTGCTCAGAAACACTTCCATTCCATTACACCGATATGGATCCATGGCAACATCCAGATGTAGTTGGTGATGGGAAGCCTTCCATGTTATTTTGAGCCATTTGGCCAATGACCATGTATGAACAAATGCATGTTTTTCGCGACAAATGGGCGTTTACAAGGTGTAAGCACATTCACTTTTTTACTTTACTGTTGATTGTGAATAATGAAGGACACACCACCATAGTGATTATGATCATAACCACATACTTCTGCATTGTTGCTCGCTGCTCGAGTCTCTGTATTCAAAATAAAATATAATCTGGTGAAGAATTTGGCTTACACTGGGAATGCTGGCTACCTCTGGATGTTGCATTGCAAGTTTGTCGCACAATTATACTGACTATTAAGTAGAGTAAGCTAAAGGCCATGTCCGTTGTTGAATGGGTAAAGTGGCGTCCAATGGCGCCTCTCTATGATGTAGGAGTGTAGGTGATTGCATCCTCCTGCATCCTTGCATCACACTAGTTACACCACACTAACAATGTCGTCATGTCCATCCCTGCCCATTCATATCTGTATTTTTAGCTGCCTATGTTTGGATCAGTCAAGTCATTTGTCATGTCAACTGTGCAGACACGCCAGGAGTTTGACAACTCTTTATGACAACTGCATATGATAGTTGCCTTTAAGATTACACATGTTAAATATATGGATTATTTGGAAATAATTTGGATTTGAGTAGAGTGCTTCAGTTATGCATTCTGCATGAATATGGAAATACATATGATGATGGTATATAGGACATCTTGAAACTATACGCCACTGTAAACACGAGCTACCGAAAAGTCCATCATGTTGAATACAAGTGCGTCATTGTTGTGCTGTAGCCCAATGTGTCTCGTCAGGTTTTGCTGAAGGCATTATCAGAGAACAAAACGAACCATCACCTGTTTACTGTTGTGTAAGAATTGTAAAGATTGGTGTTTTACAACGACTTCAGTAATGTCACGGGACAGCGGACGACTCGGTAACAGTTGGCATAAATGCGATGATATAAGAGAAAAGGCTTATATCTCAGTGATGATCTGTCGACAATTATTTACCCCAGATCGTGTTTAACTCATTGCTATGTGGGATGTATGACATCATCAATTAAAGTAAAACTCTAAATAAAGGGCATCCGTGAATGTTTTTCCAGCGTTTCGCTGCCAAAACATCGTTAGCCAACACAAACAACCACACAGATAATAACATACCGTCTACGTAACCAACGTATGCCTGTTATTCCCTGACCAGCAACCGCCTAGCAGCTAACGTCAACGTAGCCTATGTGGCTAGCATTAGCATGGAATGCTAGGCTAACGTCGCCGGTATCTAGGGGCCGTGTGCCAGTCCAAACAACACAGTGATCTTCGTTTACACGACTTACCCATGTTAACAGGCTTTCACACAGCTCCATTCGGTCCAAGGTACTCATATCGTAGCCTAACGTCGGCTTTCTGAACAGAGACAGGTGAAGTAGTGTGCCTTGTACACTCGGGAGGCTGCAAATCTGTCGGCCAATCAACGACAGAGTCCGCTTCCAGTGCCCCGTAGCCGCCGAGGAGGGAGAGGCGGGCCGCGGCGGGCGGGGCCAACCACTTCCATCAACCCCGATAATACTTTTCGTCTTGAATACGTCTATCCAATATATATGAAGCCAACTCTACTGCTGCAAATCTTTATTCTTTGGGTTAGGCAACCGTGAATCATAGTGGACAGAGTGTAAAATTGTATTTGTTTTAAGTCAAATATAGCAGTGCCATCTATCGCGGTTTGTCTTCCATAAAGCTAGGACAATGTATTATTTGACTTAAGTTTTTGGCTTGAACATGTCGACTTTGGAATACATAACCTCCTGGTCTATTCATTTCCGGCATGTAGCACTTGAATGCAATGCATGGTGCGTGTCAGAACAGGGTGTGTAACAGGTTCGCCAGCTGTGACAAAGGAATGCAAAAGTGTCATTGGGCCATCAGAAAGCATTTGATTGGCGTTAAAACAAACATACATCCAGGGGTGCAGATCCGGGGGGTATTCCAGAAAGAGGAGGATGAGGAGGAAACGCTGTCTGCTGCCACAGGGAGAGATCCGGAGGGGCCTACTGAAGTGTGTCTTAATATTATGTATAGCTACTGGCAGTGTTCTACCCATTCATATTCATTTACATTATTGAGTGTAATTTGGAGTTTGACATGTACACTGAAGTGATGATGAGCATAGATAATGGACAAACTCAGGGCCGGCCCGTGGCATAGGCGGTATAGGCAAATGCTAAGGGCGCCGCACATCCAGGGGGCGCCAAAAAAAAAAGAAAGGGCCGGCTCTAGGCCCCGGTGACAATCGTGCACCTCATGAAAACTAAAAAGAAATGGTGTACCTGGATCGGCAGATTAAAAAAACAGACCTGGAAGTTCTATTACTGGAATGCCAGTTGAGGTGGGTGCATTGTCATGGTGAAACAGGTGAATGTGTGAGATATGTTAATGGTTGGAAGTATATTACAAATCCTGACTGTTGCTTTTGTAGTTTTAGGGAATAAAGAAGAACCAAATCACATGTGAATTTGTCTTTTATTTTTAATCAAAAGCGAATTCCTCTTTGATGTTTCGAACAGGTTTGTGCCCGGGGAACAAACACCACCATCACTGGTGTTTCGAGGGTTACCTTCCTCACAGCTCTACACACTGTTGCCTTTCCAAAGTGCTCTGCATCCCCGATGTTGTAAAGAAAAGGGCCGTTTGCAAAAAAACGTAGCGCTATGCATAAAGTTTGCTCTGATGTGAGTGCTCGTCAGCGGTGTGTGAGGTTGGTGATATATGGCCGGAGAATGTTATTGAGATAAAAGATACTGTTGGATAGAAAAGCGGTAGCGTTGGAAAATATATTCCTCTGGAAATGATAAGACGTCTAATCTGGGTTGGAAGATTCTCTCGCGACGTAAAGCATTTCCAATCAATACGGCTTTGATGTCAATCGGATTGCGAATTAATGGGCAATCCATGTCTAACTGCTTTCTTCGTGTGGGAGGAGACGGGTAGAAACTCTGGGTTTCTTATAGTAAACCTACCAGCGAGCAGGTTAGGTTCACAGAGTAAGTTACCGCAGTAACAGACCCAGAGTTTAAGTTACCTCTCTTTCTGGAACGGATAACTCAGAGTTTCCCTCATCTCAGGGTTAACAAACTCAGAGTTTTCACATAACCCGCTTTCTGGAATACCCTCTCGATGTCAGGATTGGGGGGGGACACAACAGTGTTTGGGTTTTTTTGCCCGTATGCAACTCATACCATGCCGCCATATCATTCAAAAGTATTACTGCACAGGGAATCATTTATTGTGTTTACCTTTCTTGTTTATTTGTCCTAAACAGCCAACAGTGCTTACTTAACTGTTATATTAGTAAATCATAATTTAAAGGGTCTCGGACATATAATGTCTACTCATGTTCTTATCTTTCACCTCCCTCCAACCCTACCTTTAAATCATAGGGTGTTTCAGCCTTTCAACACTAGACACCCTCATCAAAGGAGGCCAGCTACAGGGTGATCAAGCCTGAGCTTGTGTCCCATGCCCAATCATGCATTGCCTGGTAGTTTAAATGGCGCAGCCCATGGGACTATGCAAGGCAGGGATGTCCTCTCCCCTGAGTCTAGCCTAGTACTGACCGCATATCTTGTTCTCCCTCCTCCAGGAGGGTTTTGCAGTGGGAGGAGTGTGGGGAAGGGCTACTGGGTGGGTCCTGATCTTTGAGCCCAGCAAGGGTCCTTCCGCTTGAGCCATATCCACTGGCTGCTTCTTTCGGCCACCTCAGAGACTGATCTAGTTGCCTGTCGAAGAGCCTGTCCGTGGATACCAAGGTCTTGCAGCAGTCTGATGGTAGAATAAGCCACAAAGCCTCTGCATCCCACTTCAACTGGATAGACTTTGGCCTTCCATCCTCAGTGTTGCGCGTCTGCTGCCAGTTCTGTGTAGCGCAATTTCTTGCGCTCATAGGCCTCTTTGGTCAAACTCTCCCACGGGACTGTGAGTTCAATGACATTGACTGCCCTCAGCGAGGGGGACCAGAGTACCAAGTCTGGCCTGAGAGTTAGCTGCAATCTCAGGTGGAAAGATTAGTTGTTGGCCGATATCAACTAGCATCTTCCAATCCCGGGCTATGGCTAGCTGACCAGTTTCTGACTTGGTACTGGGATGGTTTGGCTTTCTCTGTCCCTCTCGGATGAAAATGGGTGTTGTGATGGAGTTGGTTGCTCTCAGAGGCAATGAGTTGTTGGTATTCCTCTTGCTCTCAATAGCTGCTGCCAGACTCTTGAGGACCTGGTTGCGCCTCCAGGAGTAGCGGCCTTGTGTGAGGCTGGTATTGCAGGCGGCCAAGATGTGTTTGAGAGTAGCTGGAGTTGGGCAGAGGGCACAGGTTGGGTCCTCACCATACCACACCACACGCAGGTTTTTTGGAGAAGGGAGCACATCATATGTAGCTCTGATGATGAAGCTGATGTTACTTGCCTCCATTTCACAGAGCTGCGTCCAGGTGAGCTTTCTCCTTTCCAGGCCTTCCCACCTCATCCATTGTCCCCGTTTGGCAAGAGAGACAGCCTTTGCACTTCTTTCAGCCTCCTCCTGATGGCGCACCTCCTCTACCACCATTTTCCTCCTCTCTGAAGTTGAGGCCTTACGCCAAGTTGGTTTGCTTGCCGCAACCAGTTGACCAGTTAAGACGGGTGGTGCAGCATTGCAGATGGACTGGTATTTGGAGTCCTTCAACATCATCAGGAGTCTTACTTTAGAGCACTTGAACTCTTCGGTGAGCACAATAAACACAACACAAGTTGACCCAACAAAATCTGATTTATTTACATATATTTATATAAAATCATTCCTTGTCATTTTCCAGGACTCCCTGAAAGAAAAAATAATGTATCTGTATAACTCTTCTCATCTGTATCTGGACAACTCCTGGATAAAATAAAGGATACATAGATAGATAGATAGATAGATAATTTATTAGTACAGACTCTGGGTCCAGTTAAAAAAACAAGACAGGACAGGAAAAAAAAAGAAAAAAGAAAAACAATATAAAGTAACAACAATAATACAACAACAGACAACAACGACATACGGGGTAGTCTAGCAGCCCCTTATTAAAAGACACTTATACCAGTGTTTCCAGAGCAGCGACGTGTAACGTGTGGCACTAAATGCAACGTTTGTCAGTTCCATCACAATCTGATTTTCTGAGTTGTTTAAACGACAAATGAACTTATACATGATATTTCTTAAGACAGACTGGAGAGTGTTGACTCGAGCAGTCACAAACATTTCAGTGGCGCTGGTCCATCTGGGCTGTTTTAACCAGATTCTCAAAGAGTCATTATATGCCACTTGTAATCTCCAAAAACTCGTTTTTTTGTAATTTGACCACAGATGTGCAGTGTACAGCGGTGTGCAATAAGCTTTAAACAGAGTCAGCTTCACATCATCAGAACAACAGCCAAATTTCCATCTTAGCACATTTGCTTGCACATATAACATGCGAGACTGACGCAGAATGTCCTCGTCATCAGTCAGTGTGTCTGTGATCACATGACCAAGATATTTCACCTGACTACAGGTTTTTAAAACTTGACCTGACAGCTTAAAGTCAGGGAAAATCATATGTTTATCCTCATTTGTCCTGGAGATCATGATCACACTCTTTACATCATTATATTTTATGTCATGTTGTTCTCCATACAAAGAACACACATTAAGAAGCTGCTGCAGGCCAGCTGAGCTCGGACTAAGGAGCACACAGTCATCCGCGTACATAAGATGGTTCACCACAGTACTGCCAAACATACAGCCAGTTTTACACATTTTTAACTCTTTTGACATGCTGTTCATGTAGAAATTAAATAAAATGGGTGATAACATGCTCCCCTGTCTGACTCCATTACTGACATGAAAGGGGGCAGATACACAATTATCCCACTTCACCTGCATTGTTTGGTGAGCATACCAGTAAGACAAGATTCTCACTATGTATTTTGGGACGCCTGCTTCACTCACTTTATTGAATAACTTCCTATGGTTCACGCGGTCAAATGCCTTGGAAGCATCTAAAAAGCACATAAACATGGATGAGTTTTTTCTTTTGTAGTTACTCAACAATTCTTTTAACACATAGATACACATATCTGTACTGTGCTTAGGTTTGAACCCAAATTGATTTTCTGCAGCGGTAATTAATGCATTGACTCTTTCCAGAATAATTTGTTCAACAACTTTAGACAAGACACTCGCAAGAGCAATGGGTCTGTAATTGTCTGAGCTGCATACTTTTCCAGATTTATCCTTGACAACAGGAACCAGCAGCACTGACATCATAGAGTCCGGAAGACAGCCATGGACCATGAAGGAAGTAAAGCATATAGCCAGCAGAGGAGATATCCTTAAGCCAGCAAATTTGAGATGCTCAGCAGAGATAGAATCCATACCTGTCGATTTATTGACTGATAGGTTTCTGATCACTTGATACACCTCATGGGTCTTGATTGTACTCACACTTTCAACATTATTTACTTGATAGCCTTCAGTTGGAGCACAGTTAAATAGTTTCTTATAATGCTGTTGCCAGAGTGCAGCAATTGCATTAGCACCAGAAACTCCATCTACTGTACAGGGTAATGAAGGTCTGCCATTATTGACACGCTTTACCTCTTTCCAGAAAGCTTGGCTGTTTTTATCTAAAAGTTTCTTGGCCATGGAATCGGCCCTCAATGTTTGCTCATTTTTACTGATGTAACGTATAGCATATTTATATTTTGCGTTTGTATGCTTCTTGTATTCAAAGATAGGTCCCTGTCTCGGTTTACCAGCCATAGCCCAGGATTTAGTAGCTTCACAGGCTTCTGTATAAAATTCAGCAACATACGTGTTCCACCCAGGTCTAGGTTTACCCTTCTTTTTTGCTTTAAGAAGATGCTCGCTGGCTTTGAGTAGAGCTGTTACAATATCAATGTACACTGCAGAAATATCCATTTTATGATTAATGTTAGAACAATTAGTATTTTTACAAATCAGTGCCTCTCTTGGCAGATATATATTACTCAACAGTTGATCAGTGTGAGCAAAATAGGAAGCAATGTCTTCCTCTGGAAGAGAGGACCAGTCCACATGATCAGGAATAAAACTGTTTGCACATTTTACAGTGTCAGGTATGATATCCCATCTAATACTCATCTTTAGAGGGATGTGATCTGAGGTAGATACATTATATAAAATGTCCATGTTTGTCAAGGAAGTGTGAGCATCAGCTGTTGAGAGACAATGATCCAGCCAGGATGTGGTGTGCCATGCCTCACTTATATATGTGTAGCTTTCAGATGGCAACATCTCCCTGCTGGACAGTATTAAATTATTATCTCTACAGAGATGGTTCAGATGGTTAGCAAATACAGATCTACTGTCTAAAATATCAGCATTCATATCCCCAACAATAAAAACACTAGTAAATTGGTCATTTATTAAGAAAGAGCTGATAAACGCCAACTTATTCATATAGTCTTCTTCATTATTCTGGCATTCATATGGGGTATAGACATTTAGAATTACAATTTCCTTGTCAAGCTGTGTCAAGTGTATGGCAATGCACCAGTCCACACCAAGCTTAATGACATTCACTACTGAGTCCAATTTCTTGTTCCACAGGATTGCCACACCTCCTGGTATTCTGCCCCTTTTTATACCCAGGCTGAGGTCTGTGGTAGACTCACCCGCGCCATGGAAATTGTCATTAATTGAATTTAGTCCTTTCAGATCCTGCTTAGCTAGAAAAGTTTCCTGCAAGCACAGAATGTCACATAATTTTACAACTTGACAATTAATAGTCATGTTTTATAGTAAAAAACAAAAAAAGTCCTTATAACAAAATGTACCTATGTTGCCCTTTTTTATCATCAATCTGACCAGTAGACTCAACAAAATCATGAAAATATTCAATTCAATTCAAATAGTTTATTTCAAACCAATCAGATGGAACGAATACCAACCAACAACAAACAAAAACAACAAACAGAACAACCACCTTGGTTTGAAATGGGGATGGAAGAAGCAGAGCCTGGGGGTATTCCAGAAAGCAGGTTATGTGAAAACTCTGAGTTTGTTAACCCTGAGATGAGGGAAACTCTGAGTTATCTGTTCCAGAAAGAGAGGTAACTTAAACTCTGGGTCTGTTACTGCGGTAACTTACGCTGTGAACATAACCTGCTCGCTGGCAGGTTTACTCTAAGAAACCCAGAGTTTCTCCCGTCTCCTCCCACACGAGGAAGCGGTTAGACGTGGATTGCCCATTCATTCGCAATCCGATTGACATCGAAGCCGTATTGATTGGAAATGCTTTACGTCGCGAGAGAATCTTCCGTCCCAGATTAGACGTCTTATCATTTCCAGAGGAATATCTTTTCCAACGTTACTGCTTTTCATCCAACAGTATCATTTATCTCAATCACATTCTCCGGCCATATATCACCAACCTCACACAGCATGGACGAGTACTCACATCAGAGCAAACTTTATGCATAGCGCTACGTTTTTTGGATGGAAGGGCTGTAAGGGACCTAATCACCCGAAATCACTTTTGATTAAGAATAAAATAAAAGACAAATTCACATGTTTTTTGGTTCTTCTTTATTCAAAAATTAGTACAAAAGCAACAGTCAGGATTTTTAAAGGGCACCTATTTCACCACCAGGTGTGAGTGTGATTAGCCATTACAAGCCATTTCAAAATCTACCCTCTACGTGACCTCACAAGTGGGAGTGTCCACCCAGATGTATGATGGATAGATCAGCCTACCAGTTGGTACAGTCCACTGGGTAGGACGGTAGACTGATCTAGCCATCAGACATCTGGGTGGACACTCCCACTTGTGAGGTCACGTAGAGGGTAGATTTTGAAATGGCTTGTAATGGCTAATCACACTCACACCTGGTGGTGAAATAGGTGCCCTTTAATATAGTTCCAACCATGGATGTCACTAACAATTGAATTGATCCGGTCGAGAGAGAGAGAGAGAGAGAGAGAGTGTGTGAGTGAGTTTTTCGGGCCTCTGCCTTCTTTCTGTTGGCTGAGCAGAACTCAATGTTTGTTTTTAATGAGTATTTGAATGAGTGTTGGTGTAGGCTACAGCGTCACATTTTAAATGATTTCAACTGCACACTTCCTCGGATTGGCCGTGAGCCCCGCCTGCCTCAGGGACTCTAGCGCCGCAGCCACCTGCCACACATGCTCCGCCCAGGTGTTACTATGGATAATCACATCATCCAGGTAGGCGGCAGCATATGCAGCATGCGGACGCAGCACTCGGTCCATGAGGCGCTGAAATGTGGCTGGGGCCCCGAACAACCCGAACGGAAGTGTGACAAATTGGTACAAACCGTACGGAGTGGAGAAGGCCGTTTTCTCCTTAGACTCTGGAGATAAGGGAATCTGCCAGTAGCCTTTGGTCAAATCCAGCATTGTAAAAAAAATGAGCCGTGCCCAAGCGATCCAGGAGTTCGTCAACCCGGGGCATAGGATAGGCATCAAACCGTGAAACCTCGTTCACCTTGCGGTAGTCCACACAGAACCGGATAGACCCATCTTTCTTGCCCACAAGAACGATGGGGCTACACTAGGCACTGTTGGACTCTTCTATTACCCCCATCTCCAACATGGCTTTCAATTCTGCCTGAACCACTTTTCTCTTGTGCTCAGGTAACCGATAGGGCCGTGAACGCACCGTCACGCCCGGGTGAGTCTCACATCCGCATAACGTTGCTGCAACCTGTCTATGTCTGCTCTCTGGGACGGTGAGAGCTGGTTTCCACAAAGGAGCGAGGCAGGATTGGCCGATTTTGGTACCTCCGGCCCCAACTCATCTCTTTCTGCAATTGCCGTCACCAGAGAAACAGGCTCCGCCTCTCTCCATGCTTTAAGGAGGTTGAGGTGATAAATTTGTGTCGCCCCTCCCCTGTCCGAACGTGCAAGCTCATAGTCAACATCACCCACTCGCCGTGTGACCACGAAGGGTCCTTGCCACTTGGCGAGTAATTTGGAGCTAGATGATGGGAGCAATACAAGCACTTTATCTCCCGGTGAAAATTGTCTTAACCTAGCTCCTCTATTGTACAGCCGTTGCTGACGTTCCTGGGCTTGGAGCAAATTCTCACGTGATAACTGTCCTAGTGTGTGGAGTTTTGCTCTCAGGTCAAGGACGTACTGAAACTCGTTCTTACTCAGGCTCGGACCCTCCTCCCAGCTTTCCTTAACCAGGTCCAAAACCCCGCGTGGTGTCCTGCCAAACAGCAGTTAAAAGGGAGAAAATCCCGTCGAGGCCTGGGGTACCTCGCGCACTGCAAACAACAGAGGGTCTAGCCACCTATCCCAATTACGACTATCCTCGTGCACAAACTTACGGATCATGGACTTCAAAGTCTTATTCAGGCGCTCCACGAGGCTGTCCGTTTGGGGGTGGTACACACTGGTTCGAATTGACTTGATGCCCAATAATCCGTACAGTTCTCCCAGTGTTCGTGACATAAACTGTGTGCCTTGGTCAGTCAGGATCTCTTTCGGGATCCCGACTCGGGAGATAACTTGAAACAGTGCCTGCGCCACACTCTTTGCAGAGATGGTGCGCAGCAGCACTGCCTCTGGATATCGCGTTGCGTAATCCACAAGAACTAACACAAAGCGATATCCGCGTGCACTCCGGTGAAATGGCCCGATGAGGTCCATCCTGATACGCTCGAACGGTACCTCTATCAGAGGTAACGGCCGCAGAGGCGCTCTCGGGATGGCCGGCTGGTTAACCAATTGGCATTCGGGACAAGACGCACACCAGTGGCGCACGTCTGCCCAAATGCCAGGCCAATAGAATCGGGCCATTACCCGGTTCAGTGTCTTCTCACATCCCATATTTCCAGCCATTGGGTTATAATGAGCCGCCGGGAAATAGTTTTCCCGGCGGCTCTTCGGTACCACCAACTGTGTAATTATTTCCTCTGTCTGAGCGTCACGACTCACTCTGTATAGTCTGTCCCTGCGCAATGAAAAATGTGGGTACGTTAACGCTGCATCAGGGCGCACCATGTGACCATCAATTCTCATCACTTGGTCGAAGGCAAAGCGTAGAGTATCGTCACGAGAGGAAAATCCTCCATGGAGTCAAACACGGGCACCTGCGGAGCCTCCTGTGAAGGCCCCGCCGGCTCCCCCTCCCTGTCTGCAGTGTCGGACGACCTCGCGTCACCGCTGAGCACAGCGCACATATCCCCTGTCCCTGACGGCCGTGAACGCACCCCCGCACACTGTCCCACTAACCTATCAAACCCTGGCCAATCAGTACCCAGAATCAGGGGGTGCGTCAGGCGGGAGCTAACCGCTGCCTTTACACTATGCTTTTCCCCCTTAAACCGAATTTCCACTAGTACTACAGGGTATGTGTGAATATCCCCATGCACACACCTAATATCCACACCTCCCGCCCCTATCAAAGCCCTGGGCCGAATCAGGTTCTGATGAACGCCTGCGTCCACCATCGCCTGATGTGTACCCCCTTGAATCCTTACCAGAACGCTCTACGTCCCCCCTGGACCGGAGGAGGGTGCTGGAGGGCCAACAACCCGGATCACTTCGCCGACCTCCATGAGTGGACACTCACCTCGGAAGTGTCCGGGTTGTCCACACCTCCAGCACTCCTGCCCTGCAGCCTGAGGAACCCTCTGTAGGTCAAGAGCAGCGCCTCTAGCGGCTGGACCCTGGGGAGGGAAGAAAATAGATGGGGGATTAGTGCGGGGAAGAGGGGAGGGCCGAGCATTAACGTAAGTAGTGCGGGGGCGGGGGGAGGGGCGAGCGGGAGTGTGGTGCAGGGGACCCGACACAGGTCCTCGGCAGGGTGCCGGCGTGGGACAGGCGGGAGCGGCTGGCCACCCCTCATGAGCCCGGCCCTGGGAGAGGACGGCCAGGTGGTCCTCCGCCAGGGTGATGGCCCCGGCTACGTCCGCCGGGCGGTGGCAGAGCACCCAGTCCGATGTGGCTGCTGGGAGCCACTCCACGAACTGCTCCAGAACGATCTTGTCCAGTAGCCGACCCTCGCCGGCGGAGCCCCCGGGTTGCAGCCGCCTGGTCGCCGCGTCCTTTAACTGTTGCGCGAACACAAATGGCCGATCGGCGGGCCCCAGCTTGTTCCCCCGGAACCTGCGGCGATGGTCCTCCGCTGACAGCCCCAGTCGGTTGAGGACCGCCTGCTTGATCTCCCCGTACTGTCCTCGGGAGGGGGCAGGCAGGCCGAGCACCGCAGTTTGCGCGTCCCCTGATAACAGGGGAAGCAGCCGCACGGCCCACTCCGCCCCCGGCCAGCCGCATGCCGCCACCGTCGCCTCGAACATCTCAAGAAATGTTTTCGGGGCAACGTCATTTTATGCAATGTCAGTCCGGTGAGCGGGGAGGCTGGTGCCGCTGCCCGGCTCACCATCGCCTCCAGAAGCTGGGTCTGCCTCTCGGCCTGACCCTGGAGTGCCGCCAGCTGTTGCCGGCTGAGGACCGCCTGGTCCCGGTTCATAGCTGCCACCTCCGCCAGCATTTGAGCCAGCGTGTTTATCGGCTGTTCCATCATTCTGCAGTCCCGGTTCGGGTGCCAATGTGGCGTAGTCTGGTGCCACGGGGGGGTTCTCTGCAGAGATGACGCACGATCTTGGTTTACGGATTTTATTACACACAATCAGCATCAAACTATGCTTGTTGTCGCGGCCTGGCTCTGGCCGCCGCCGACAACCCGTGCGTGCTCCGTCCGGTCCTCCCGGGTCCAGCACGCTACTGTGTTAAAAAGGGAGAGAGTGATTAGCTCAACAGGATGCAGGTGTGCCAATCACTCTCACCTGGCACTGCTCTCCCGAGCCCCCTCCACAGCACTCTCCTGCAGCTGATACACCACGCCCCCCCACAGGCTCCATTGATGATGGCTTTTTATAGTGGTTGTGCACGCGCGTAACTCGAGGTTAACATACTCAGAGTTGATTGAACTAACTCAGATCCACTGTTCTCGAACCGGATACTCAGAGTTTCCCATCTCAGAGTAAGTCAACTCAGAGTTCAGGGATAGACTCAGAGTTTGTTTAACCTGCTTTCTGGAATACCCCCCTGATCTATTTCCAACCCCAGTTGTCACATATTTAATCAACATCATCAACAGACTCAACAACATCATGAATTCATATCCATTCATTATACAATCATGTGAATATTGACCACTGAGTATGTGAGTCTGATCACTACACTCACAAACTATCATAACTAGGCAAATGAGCCAAAGGTGTGTTTCACTACCATCAATAAATTGCTGACAGAGATTTGGTCTATCCAGCTCATCAACCTTGTCAGTCAGTGCGTTTACATGACACTCAAGAAAGTCGACTTTTTGGCTTAACCCAACAATGATTGGATTACTAAGATGCATGTATACACCTTAATCAGGCTAAAATCGGTTCGAGTCGACTCTCTCATTATCAGGTTAAGACCCCTAGATTATGCGATTCATAGCCGACTAAGCGTGCATGTATAACCAGTCGGATTGGATTATCCGTTGAATTGCGTTCTGCGCATGCTCGAGATCTTTTCCCGGGGCCGTGAACCGGAAGTAGAAGGAGACGATAGTCTTGTTGTTGTTGTTGTTGTCGCCGTCGGATAAGGGATAACGAGAAACGGCGATTTATTTAAAAAGGTGGCGCTATAAGAACTGTGTCCCGGCCGCGGGAGCGCGCATGGCATTCATTAAAGGTGGAAGCACGCGGACACTACGCTTCCATTTCACCTAAGGCTGAATTAAAAGTACATGTTTTTCTAAATGTGGGTCATCAACGAGGTTGTAAAGTAGTGACTTCGGGCACATCTGTCAAAATAAATGTTTTTTTCTCCCGACGTGTTTACGACCTTTATTCATTCATTCAGGGCTGTTCTGGTGGGAGAAATATGTTTTCAGTAGACAGCTGTCAACGAACTTTGGGTCGGCGATTTATTTAAAAAGCTGGCGCAGAAGATGGAGGAAGCCGGTGCCGTGCCTATAGGAGTGTATTGTGGCGACGGCAAGGAAGGAGTGAGACAGGAGCCCAGGTTTAGGTTACGCAACTCCCGTGCCCCATACACCGCACGACCCCGGGAGTTGCCTTTATTTGAACATGCCCACACAGACAGAAACACAGCACACCTGACGATCATAACAAACACCCTCACTCACGGTCATAACAAAACACTGCATACATGAGAACACACACACAATGACACACAATCAGTACTCCCCAACCACCAATGCCACAGGGATTCTGGGGCGCCGATATAGTCCAAACCCCACCAGGTTGCACCCCCAGAACCCCTTGCGCCCATAGGGGGCGTGGCCGTGATCGCCACACAGCCCCCCCCTGAGGGGTCAGTCGTCCCCGACGGCCCCCTCACCCGACACATAGTCCCTCAAGTGTTCGGGCGGCCGGCGCCGCCGGGTAGGCCGCTGAATCCTTCCGGGAGTGGCAACCGCGGGGCCAGCGGCCCCGTCAGGGGCAGGGGAGCCAGCAGGGGCCGGGGGGCCCCCCGTTCCGGCCCCCTCCTCCTCCGCAACAGCGGGGGCGAGGGGGCGGTACGGCGAGAGCCTGTCCCGATGCAGCACTACCACCCGGCCCCGTCCCGGCATCCGCAGTCGGTAGACGACCTCGGACACCACTCCAAGGATCTCCCCAGGCCCCTGCCAGTGGCTCCGCAGCTTAGGGCAGACCCCCCTCTTTCGCACGGGGCAGTACACCCACACCCTGTCCCCGGGTATGAACGCACGGCCCCTACAGCGTGTGTCATAGCCCCTCTTCTGCCTCACCCCAGAGGCAGCCTGAGCCTGGCGGGTGTAGTCGTGAACCACCAGCAGGCGATCCCTCAGTCGGCGGAAGTACTCCATCGCCGCACCCCCGGCAATCTCAGGTTCGGGCGGGGACCCGAACACCAAGTCCACCGGTGTCCGGAGCTCCCGCCCGAACATGAGGGCCGCTGGCGTGCAGTGGCTGGTCTCCTGCACCGCCGTCCGATAGGACCACAGGACCAGGGGAAGGTGGCGGTCCCAGTCCCGTTGGTGCTGGCTGGTGAGGATGGCGAGCTGGGTGGCCAGGGTGCGGTTGAACCGCTCCACCAACCCGTCGCTCTGGGGGTGGAGCGGCGTCGTCCTTGTCTTATGCACCCCCAGCCGCCGGCAGACCTCCCCAAAGACCTGGGACTCAAAGTTCCGTCCCTGGTCGCTGTGGAGCTCCTCGGGGACCCCGAAACGGGCAAACATCTCCTCCACCAGCTTCTCCGCGGTGGTGGCGGCGCCCTGGTCCGGCACCGCATACGCCTCGGGCCATTTAGTAAAGTAGTCCATGGCCACGAGGACGTAGCGGTTGCCGGAGTCGGTGACCGGGAATGGCCCCAGGACGTCGACCCCCACCCGCTCCATCGGTGCTCCCACCAGGTACTGCTGGAGCGGGGCATGGGAACGCTGGCCAGGCCCTTTCTGTGCAGTGCAGGTGTCGCAGCAGTGGACGTGGAGCTCAACGTCCCGCCGACAGCCTGGCCAGTAGAACCGCCCGCGCAGGCGATGCAGGGTCTTGGAGTTCCCGAAGTGCCCCGCTCCCACCGAGCCGTGAACCAGCTGCAGTACCTGGGGACGAAGCACACGGGGAACCAACAGCTGGAGGATGTCGCCCTTACCCCGGGGCTCCTGCCACCGGCGGTAGACCACCCCGTCGTGGAGCTGGAAGCAACCCCATTGGGAGTGGTAGGCCTTCACCTCAGCCCCCCGCGCCGACACCTCTGGCCAGCTGGGGCGCCGCCCCGCCTCCAGCCAGTCCCTCACCGCCGCCAAGGTCTCGTCGGCCCGCTGCTGCTGCTCCAACTGGCGCGCCGACAGCCACCCCTCAGCATCACCAGCGGTCTGGACAGCCCCTGGACTGGCCTGGACAGCCGCCACCACCGGAGGCTCGTCGGCCCGCTCCTCCTGCCGCCGGCAGTAGCGACACTCCAGGGCTGCACAGGGCCGTCGGGAAAGCGCGTCGGCGTTGCTGTGGAGGCGTCCCGCCCGATGCTGGATCTCGAAGTCGAATTCCTGCAGCGCCTCCAGCCAACGAGCCACCTGGCCCTCAGGGTTCTTAAAACTGAGGAGCCAGGTGAGGGACGCGTGGTCGGTGCGGACCAGGAAGCGCTTTCCTTGCAGGTATGGTTTGAAATGCCGCACGGCCAGAACCACAGCCAGCAGCTCCCGTCGGGTCACGCAGTAATTGCGCTCCGCCCGACTAAGCGTGCGGCTGAAGTAGGCCACCGCATGCTCCCCATCCCCCCCCTCCTGGGAGAGGACCGCCCCCACCCCCACGTTGCTGGCATCAGTGTCGACGATGAAGGGCCGACCCGCGTCGGGGTACGCCAGGACCGGAGCCTCGGTGAGGACCGCCTGGAGTCGGGCGAAGGCCGTGGCGCAGGCGTCGTCCCAGACGTACGGCCGACCCGCCTCGGTCAGGCGGTGGAGAGGGCTGGCGATCGTGGCGAAGTCCCGGACGAACCGGCGGTAGTACCCCGCCAGACCCAGGAAACTCCGCAGTTCGCCGGCGTCGGTGGGGGTTGGCCAGTCCCGGACTGCTGCCGCCTTGGGTTCGTGGCTACGCCCCGCTCGCTCACCACGTGTCCCAAGAACAGCGTTTCCCGGGTCAGCAGGGAACACTTGGCAGGGTTCAGCCTCAACCCGGCCCGGCGGATGGCGGCAAGAACCTCCCGCAGGTTCGCCAGCGCCCCGCTGAAGTCGCGGGCATGGACCAGCAAGTCGTCCAAGTACACCACACAACGACTCCGGGGAATGTCTGCCAGTACCATCTCCATCATCCGCTCGAACGTAGCCGGCGCGTTGCACAGTCCAAACGGCATGACACGAAACTGCCACAACCCCTGCCCGATGGTGAACGCCGTCTTTGGTCTGGCCTCAGGGTCCAGCTCCACCTGCCAGTAGCCGCTACGTAGGTCCAGGGAGCTGAACCAGCTAGACCCCCCGATGTAGTCCAGGGCGTCGTCAATGCGAGGGAGCGGGTACGAGTCCTTCCGCGTGACCTCGTTGAGGCGCCGGTAGTCCACGCAGAACCTCCAGCTGCCGTCCTTCTTCTTCACCAGGACGGCCGGAGCCGCCCAGGGACTGGATGAGGGCTCGATCACCCCCGCGGCAGCCATCTCGCGGACCTTGTCGTCAGCCGCCTGGCGTTTGGCCAGGGCTAGTCGATGGGGCCGCAGGCGGATGGGCCGAGCAGAGCTGGTGTCGATGGCATGCTGCACCAGCCCGGTCCGCCGGCAGTCCTCATCCCTAGCAGCAAAAATGTCCCCGTAGTCCTCGAGTAGCAGCCACAGCTGTTCGCTCTGCTGCACTTCGAGGCCAGCCCCACTGCGCTCCCAGAGCGCGCGGACGGCCTGGACGGTCTCAGGGGAAGGGGAGGCGGCGGTTACCGGCCCGCTCTTACTGCCAGGCCGCGGCCGGGGCACCCGGTCCGTAACCCGGCGATTGCTCGGCCGGCCGCCAGAGCCCCTGGTTTCTCCCCGCCCAGACTGGAGAGCCACGGTCTCGGCGCCGATAGTGATGGCTGCACCAGCCACGTCCACCCTGACACCCCAGCGGATCAGCAGGTCCAAGCCGATGATGCATGGGTCCCGGATGTCGGCGAGCCAAAACCCGTGCACCAGCTCCTGGTCACCCACCTGGACGGCCAGCTGCTTCCTCCCCCTCATCCCGGCCTCCTGCCCCGTCACGGTCGTCAGGCGACCGCTGGTCGCCGTCCACCCCCCAGAGAGTGCGCCGGTGGTGCCCGGAAGAACCCCCGGGCGCACCAGGGAGATGGTCGACCCCGTGTCCACCAAGGCCTGGCATGGTCGGCCGTCGAGCTTGCAGTGGAGGTAGAGGCCCTCTGGCACGGGCAGGCCTGCCAACCAGAGCGCACCGACCATGGAGAGGGGAAAGCGTACGGAGTGGTGGTCCCCTCACTGGGCCACTCCCCCGCAGTTTCCCGCCGGCCGAAGGGGTCTAGGCCGTGGTGCCGGGGCAGGGCAGTCACGGGCCAGATGGCCCGGTTCACCGCACCGGAAACAGCGCCGGTCACCTCCGGAGGCACGTCGGTCGGGGGGTGGCGGCCGCTGCCGGGGGCGCTTTGTTGGAGTCCAGGCCTGGCAAACCTCCTCCCCGTCTTCCTCCGGCTCGCAAGGGACCGCCTGCCGGACGCGAGGCCGGGAGGCACCGGGCGGCTGCAGGCTGGGGTGGTCGGACAGCTCCTGTTCCGCCCGCTCCGCCTCGTCCAGCGCAGCCCCGAGGGTCGGGGGCCTGGTAAGGCGGACGTGCTGCCCTAGCCGTGGCGGGGCAAGTCCCCGCAGGAAGGCGTGCAGGGCCAGGTCCTCCCTAACCGCAGCAGGGTAGGCGGGGTACCCCCGCTGGGCGTGTAACAGCACGTCCGCGGCGTAAGCCCCCAAGCGTTCCCCCTCCTGGCGGCGGCGCCCCGCCAGCAATTCCCGGCTGTGGTCAGCGGCCACCCGCTGGCCGAACCGCAGGTCCAACGCCCGGGTCAAGGCCTGGAGGTCCCGCTGGGCTGCTGGCCCCAGGTCCATAAGGACCTGCACCGCCGACCCCTCCAATGCCAGGGCAAGCTGGGTGGCGGACTCGTCCCCATCCCAGCCGTAATGCAGCGCGGCAATCCGGAACTGCGCCAGGTAGGGTTCCAGCGGCGTCGCCCCGGAGTACTTGGGCAGCCGGGCTCCCTGAGGACGGTGGACTCCGGCCAACCGCGCAATACCCCCGTCGGCCACCGGGGGGGTGCTGCGCACCAGTCGCGACCGTCGCGACCGGCGACACGCCAGGAGCCGCAACGCCGGGCCATGCCTCCGTCTCCTCCTCCTTGGGACGTGTTGCCATAGGCAATCCCCACTCAGGGAAAGTCCGCTTCTCCATGTCCTTTTATCCCACTTCTGACACCAAATGTGGCGACGGCAAGGAAGGAGTGAGACAGGAGCCCAGGTTTAGGTTACGCAACTCCCGTGCCCCATACACCGCACGACCCCGGGAGTTGCCTTTATTTGAACACGCCCACACAGACAGAAACACAGCACACCTGACGATCATAACGAACACCCTCACTCACGGTCATAACAAAACACTGCATACATGAGAACACACACACAATGACACACAATCAGTACTCCCCAACCACCAATGCCACAGGGATTCTGGGGCGCCGATATAGTCCAAACCCCACCAGGTTGCACCCCCAGAACCCCTTGCGCCCATAGGGGGCGTGGCCGTGATCGCCACACCTGGCCGCGATCGCCACAGTATCTTCATCAACGTGCATTCAGTACACACTACGCTTCGATTTAACCCAAGGCTGAATTTAAAGTCCATGTTTTTCTAAATGTTGCTCATCAACGAGGTTGTAAAATAACTACGATCTTTATTCATTCATTGCACGGCCGAACTGACGGCGGCATTCTCTGATATATGAATCTTACAGACTGCGTCGGGTTCTCCGACTCTCTGGTCCACAACAAGTAAAGACTCCTAGGCGGGTTTATCTCGCCCATGGGGAAAAGGAATTGGGGGAAATTAACTTTGGCTTTGACTCTCTGAAGTCCAGACTGAAACGCGACATGGAGGAGAAAGCGATGTTTCAGCAGACAGCTGTCAGTTCACTTCGGGTCCATATCGTTTCTCCGACGCTCCGCTGTTCCTCTCGGTCGTATGCGGACCGCTCCGCGGACGACCGAGTCGGCATACGACCGAGAGGAACAGTGGAGCGGCGGAGAAATGATTATCACCCGAAGTGAACTGACAGCTGTCTGCTGAAACGTCGCTTTCTCGAATGAGTTTGTTGTTGCTGGTGACGTAAAGGGGTCAACCGGTGGCTCTACTACCACTAGTTGAAATGGGCACAGCGCCACCTATCGTACCGGGGTATGACACGCTCCGGCCAATGAATCGATTTACTCGCCGCCATGTATACGCGGACAATTGCAGTTGACCAGTTGCGGAGCATAGACGAGCAATGACTTTAATCGATTTATTCTGTGCATGTAAACGTACTGAATGTCAATGTCAATGTCAGCTTTATTTATATAGCACAATTAAAACAGCGCGTGGCTTACCAAAGTGCTTCACAGTATAATACACAGAACTAAAAACAATCAAAGCAATAAAAACAATAAAATAAATAAAAACATGTAAAAACATAAAACAGTCATATAGAGAGAAAACAAATAAATAAAAGCCCATACAAAACCAACAACCGGCTATGCTCTGCCAAAAGCTAAAGTGAACAAGTGCGTCTTTAGAAGTGTTTTAAAAGAGGAGAGGCTATTTGCAGTCCACAAGGAGAGGGGTAATGCATTCCACAGAGTGGGAGCCGCAACTTGGAAAGCTCTATCTCCTCTCGATTTTAAAAAGGAGCGAGGAACGTCTAAGACCACCTGACTAGCTGACCTAAGGGCTCTGGAGGGCTGATGCAGTTGAATGAGGTCAGACAGGTACTCCGGTGCAAGCCCATTCAGAGATTTAAAAACAAATAAAAGAATCTTAAAATCGATCCTGTACCTCACAGGAAGCCAGTGAAGCGAAGACAGCACCGGAATTATGTGCTCACGTTTCTTAGTCCCAGTTAAGAGACGTGCTGCTGCATTTTGAACTAGCTGCAGGCAGTTAAGTTCTGCCTGATCAATGCCAACATACAGGGAGTTGCAATAGTCTAAACGAGATGTAATAAAAGCATGAATTACTTTTTCAAGGTCCTTCTGGCTTAAATATGGCTTAATCTTGGCTAGAGGCCTCAGTTGAAAAAAGCTAGCCTTGACCACCAAGCTGACCTGTTTGTCTAGTTTAAAAGCACCATCAACAATCACACCAAGATTCCTAGCATGGGATCTGATGTAAGGTGCTAGAGGGCCAAGGGAACTAGCAAGGGCCTGAACCATGTCAGGGCGACTGAACAGGACAACCTCTGTTTTATTTTCATTTAACTTTAAGAAGTTTAAGTCCATCCATGTTTTGATGTCCTCCATGCAGTTAAACACGGCCTGAAGTGAGTCAATGGTAGGGACCTTTAATGGCAAATACAACTGCACATCATCAGCAAAGCAGTGAAAAGGAATACCATGCTTCCTAAAAATAGACCCTAGGGGTAGCATATATAGGGACAGGCGCGTAATTTGCGGGGGGGTTAGGGGGGTCATGACCCCCCCAAAAATCAGATCCAGCTAATATAACCCCCCCAATATCATCACACATAATTCAGAAAAATATGAAATATTCTGTTTGTTTTCTTTATTAATTTAATTTGGCAGCAAGATAGTATCATGTTTTAATCATCTGTAATGTACCCCCCCCTCCCCGCCCGCCCACCGACTACTTGGTATGACCCAACCCGTTTTCTTTACCAAACCGAACTATTTCGCGCAGTCGCTGGGATGAATAGTTGAGAAAGTTCATGCTAAATGAATGTGGCGATGAAAAGGACACGGAAAGGCAGCCAGACAACTCTTTTTCATTGTTGGTCGAAAAAGAGTAAAAATCCTGACGAAAAGGAGGTAAATACCCCTATTGTCAGACGCGGAGGTATAGGCGGGGCAAGCAGGGCAGCTGCCCCTGGGCCCGGGCCCCTCCCATGTGTCTGGAGGGCCCCTCGCCCCTCGTCGCAGTGACGAGTAGGCCTGCACGATTCAGGGAAAAATATGAATCACGATTTTTTTGCTTAGAATTGATATCACGATTCTCTGCCATGATTTTGTTGCTCACGAAATGTACTGTTTATTGCACTCAGCAGCGCCGGAACGAGTTTGAAAGTGGGGGTGCAAAAAAAAAAGAAAAAAGCGCTGGTTTCGGGCTCTGGGTTCCCCGAGACAATTTGGAACATTCTAGAGGCCAACTAGCATTCACGCACGTTTTCACAGGGATATTACGATATAAGAGGCTAATAATAATTTTAAAAAGTCTAACAAATAAACAATACAAATACATTAATTATTGAAAATCCTTTCCCACCACATCCACATCATCTTGTTTCTTGTGTCTCTCATGTGTTCATCTGGTCTGTATTTGGAACCGATACCCTAATAACAGACAGCCTACCTACTGTTAATAACATATAACCACACAGCGATATGACAACATTGTTTTTATTGAATCGATTAAAAATGACATCTCATTCTCTCAAACTGTATACTAACATGTACCTTAGCCTGTCGGATCATTGTTTACACATTTGTCCAAGTAGCATTCTTCTGTAGCCCTACGAACGCACCTAGCGCTTAGCAGCTATGATAGCCACTGCTTTCCGCGTTGATCAACATTGACGTCACCGTAGTGCAGCGATGTAGTCGTGTATCCAATATCTCTGTAGTCCTCCACAAGTTTCAAGAACAAATACAAATGAAGGTATCGTAGAGCAGCACAGCGATGTGTAAGGTAAGTGTGGTTGTGACGCAGATAACCGAACTGAGCTTCAGTATCATCGCAGCCTCGTTGGTCGCGTTGATGTTGGTCCTGAACCCTTTACCTGGACCAGTCACCTGGTTTGCGGGCGAATTATCCGATTGGCTGAGCATGACATCATGACCAAGAGGCCGGACTAGAGCAGAAGTAATTAAAGCTACAGCACAGAAGAAAGTAGCGTTTGTGACGCAGTCGGTTAGTAAAATTAAATGAGAATCGAAATCAATTAAAAATTAAACCGTACATAGGGGTGAATCGAGATCGCGATTTTATAACGATTTATCATGCAGGCCTAGTGACGAGTCAATAATTTTCAAAGATTCAATTTGATCGACAGAACAAGTGATCTCTCATAGCTGCTACGTATTACTGTAGTGATGGATACGTACTTAATTATATATCCGTCCTTTTACGTGTACTATTCTATCATGGTAGGAAGCGTGCATGTGTTTGTGCGTGTGGGTGTGTGGGAATGGGGGGCCCATTATCCATTTCTGCCCCAGGGCCCTGCATACAGTTGTTCCGCCACTGCCTATTGTTATACCATGAGCTGTGTTCGAAATCGTTCTATCACGGATATAGTGCACAATATAGGGTGCTCGCCATTTTGTAGTGGTGTTCGAATTCTCAGTGGTTCATTTCATGCACTATAAATGAATATTATTGTTCAGATGCGTTCCGCGGTCCATGCTATAGCATGGCCCCCCCCTGAACAAGGGGGGGGCCATAATATCCAACACGTTCTCATCCCAACTCGTAATATACCAACGATTTGTCATCACGCCCCTAGACATCTGATACTGACGCAAAAGGTACCCTCCCGCGTCTGTGTGAAACGATCTGGGTTCTCATAAACCCGTTCGCGGTGGTAAGAGACGAGCAGAGTCTACAGCGTCCGCAGTCTACTGTGAAACAATTCACTCCAAAAAGGGTTATGGTTAGGGATATGGTTAGGGTTATAGTTAGGGTTATGGTTAGGTTAGGGTTAGGGTTAGGGTTTGGTTAGGGTTAGGGTTAGCGTAATCTATCACCGTGACCGGGTTATTATTGGAGTGAACGGACGCTGTAGTGTAGACTCTGCTCTGCAAGCGGACGCTGTAGACTCTGCTCGTCTCTTACCACCGCGAACGGGTTTATGAGAACCCAGATCGTTTCACACAGACGCGGGACGATCCATCAGGACAAATTGGACCTCTTAACTAAGAAGTCAGTGTGTACACAGTTCATTTCTTTTACACAGAGACGCAAACAGGTGTTTGGTGCTTTTATCTGAATTGCCCAACAATATCTATAGTCTGCTAGTAGTACTATAGTTGCTGGCAGAATAGACGTCAGTATAGCATCCTGTTTCTTTTAGTCAATTCTTATTTTAGCCTAATATGTTGTAAAATACCTTCAAATGTGATTGACAGATAGGCCTTCTTTTGTATTTACATGCTTTTGTTTAGATTTTGTTAGTTTGAACTGGTGATGCCCACCAATATGTGAAATCAGTTTGCCATGTTCAGAATAGAGGTGCAAGCTGCACTCCAGTGTGCCACCCTGTATTGTGTGATGTGTTTGAGAGTTGAATTGTGCATAATACATTTGCTGCATGTAGGTGCCAATACAGTGATGCAATTGATTAATCTTTAAGTTCTTGTGTTTTTTTTCATAAGATAGTGAACACACACACAAAATCAATTAGGTGGAAGCTGCCACTGTTGGCTAGTGCTTAAACACTGAATTTAACTACTGTGTCATTATGGCATAAATAGTCAAAAAGTAGCCAAAATCAGTAAAAGTATCGCAATGTATTTCTAATACAAGAACGGCAAACCTTTTACACAAGAAAATGATTCAATACATAAATAAACAAATAAATAAATAAATATGCCGCGAGTTTAACGCAGACCCAAAGTTATGCCCTTGTATAGGGAGAACAGTAGAGGGCCCAGAACTGACCCCTGAGGAACTTGTCTCTGTGTACATGACACACAACAACACTGTTCAGTCGTTCCTGAGACCTGGGGGGTATTGCACAAAAGTCGGATAAGGGATTAAGCCGAGATATGTTTACGGATTTAGGTTATCCTGGCTTCATTTAGCCTCAAGTCGGTTGCATGAAAGCAGCTCACACTTATCCCGGCTGAGTTACCATGGTGATTTATTCTCCGGAGCTAGCCTGCTCCCGACCAGGCTAACAGCCGGGCTAAGCTTAATCCTAGTGATTCACCGGTATTTACACCGTCAATCCTGTGAGGAATTAATGTGTTTTACAGCATGTCCATGGTCTTTCTAAGTATGTTGCATCATTTTAATTATCCCGAATCAAAATATTACATATATAGTCATTTCTCATTTCATTTAAATCTGTTGGCTGTTTTTTATATTGATTCAAGTGTTATTACTCAGGCCAACACAGTTAAAGTCTATATTTTTTCATACTATGACACATTTACGTTTGTGTTTATGAAAGTCCGCCTTTATTACGCAACTGCAGAGCATTTGGAAATGTCAACAAACAGATGAGCGCAACGCTTATGCCATATGTATAAAATGTATTTTAATCACACAATCGAACCTTTGCAACATGTGAAACAGCCCATTGGCTACCATGCATAATAAGCTGTTTTACATTTCAAATTTCAAATCGCGCAGACGTCACCGAGTCCGAACCCGACCCGGCCCGTCGGGTCTGGGTCGGGTATCCAATAAGGAGCTGTTCAGCGGCCGTGACGTATGAAACGCCATGTTCCGATCGGTGATTCTGTGAGCGATCGCGAGGTCTATTCAAGCATGCCACTTATCCCAACTAGCTTCACCTGACGTATTAGCCTCGCCTATTTATCCTGGCTTGGCAATCGTGCAACCGAATAAGCCAGGATACCACCAAGCAGAATAGTCCAAGCCGCGCTTACTCAATTATCCTGGATTTATGTATCCGACTTTTGTGCAATACCCCCCTGGTGGCTCTAAGCCAGGTTTTAAGCCTTCTCAGGGCGCTAAAACTCCTCTCTGCTTCACAGGAAGATGCTGGCACTACCCATTCATTTGCATTGTAGTGGAGGAGACCCCCCTCCCTGAGCTACTACCTTACCGTGGTGGAGGGGTTTGCGTGTCCCAATGACCCCCAGGAGCTCCGTTGTCGGGGGCTTTTATGCCCCTGGTAGGGTCACCCATGGCAAACAGGTCCGGGGGGAGGGGCCAGACAAAGGGTAGCTCAGAAGACCCCTTATGATGACTACAATAAATGGTTCTACGTGTCCGGGGCCTCCCCCTGGAGCCAGGCCTGGGGGTGGGGCTCAGGCGGAGAGCACCTGGTGGCTGGGCCTATACCCACGGGGCCCGGCCGGGCACAGCCCGAAAGGATGACGTGGGACCCCCTTCCCGCCGGCTCACCACCAGCAGGAGGGGCCAAAGGGGTCGGGTGCAGTGCGAGCTGGGCGGCGGCCGAAGGCGGGGACCTTGGCGGTCCGATCCTCGGCTGCAGAAGCTAGCTCTAGGGACGTGGAACGTCACCTCTCTGGTGGGGAAGGAGCCTGACCTGGTGCGCGAGGTTGAGAAGTTCCGGCTAGATATAGTCGGCCTCACCTCGACGCATAGCAAGGGCTCTGGAACCAGTCTTCTCGAGAGGGGTTGGACTCTCTTCCACTCTGGAGTTGCCACTGGTGAGAGGCGCCGGGCAGGGGTGGCAATACTTATTGCCCCCCGGCTTGGTGCCAGTATGTTGGAGTTTACCCCGGTAGACGAGAGGGTAGCCTCCCTCCGCCTTCGGGTGGGGGGACGGATCCTGACTGGTGTTTGTGCCTATGGTCCAAACAGCAGTTCAGAGTATCCACCCTTTTTGGACTCCTTGGAGGGGGTGCTGGAAAGTGCTCCCTCTGGGGATTCCCTCGTTCTGCTGGGGGACTTCAACGCTCACGTTGGCAGCGACAGTGAGACCTGGAGGGGTGTGATTGGGAGGAACGGCCCCCCCGATCTGAACCCGAGTGGTGTTCAGTTATTGGACTTCTGTGCTCGTCACAGATTGTCCATAACGAACACCATGTTCAAGCATAAGGGTGTCCATATGTGCACTTGGCACCAGGACACCCTAGGCCGCAGTTCGATGATCGACTTTGTAGTCGTGTCGTCGGACTTGCGGCCGCATGTCTTGGACACTCGGGCGAAGAGAGGGGCGGAGCTGTCAACTGATCACCACCTGGTGGTGAGTTGGCTGCGATGGTGGGGGAGAATGCCGGTCAGACCTGGCAGACCCAAACGTATCGTGAGGGTCTGCTGGGAACGTCTGGCAGAGTCTCCTGTCAGAGAGAGCTTCAACTCCCACCTCCGGGAGAGCTTTGACCATGTACCGGGGGAGGCGGGGGACATTGAGTCCGAGTGGGCCATGTTCCACGCCTCCATTGTTAAGGCGGCCGACCAGAGCTGTGGCCGCAAGGTGGTCGGTGCCTGCCGTGGCGGCAATCCCCGAACCCGCTGGTGGACACCGGCGGTGAGGGATGCCGTCAAACTGAAGAAGGAGTCCTATAGGACCTTTTTGGCCTGTGGGACTCCGGAGGCAGCAGGCAGGTACCGGCAGGCCAAGCGGAGCGCAGCTGTGGCGGTTACCGAGGCAAAAACCCGGACATGGGAGGAGTTCGGTGAGGCCATGGAGAACGACTTCCGGACGGCTTCGAAGAGGTTCTGGACCACCATCCGGCGTCTCAGGAGGGGGAAGCAGTGCATCGTCAACACTGTGTATGGTGGAGACGGTGCGCTGCTGACCTCGACTCGGGACGTTGTGGATCGGTGGAAGGAATACTTCGAAGACCTCCTCAATCCCACCGACACGCCTTCCGGTAAGGAAGCAGGGCCTGGGGACTCGGGTGTGGGCCCTCCTATCTCTGGGGCTGAGGTTGCCGAGGTGGTCAGGAAGCTCCTTGGTGGCAGGGCCCCGGGGGTGGATGAGGTCCGCCCGGAGTTCCTTAAGGCCCTGGATGTTGTGGGGCTGTCTTGGTTGACACGACTCTGCAGCATCGCGTGGACATCGGGGGCAGTGCCCCTGGATTGGCAGACTGGGGTGGTGGTCCCTCTTTTTAAGAAGGGGGACCGGAGGGTGTGTTCCAACTATAGAGGGATCACACTCCTCAGCCTCCCTGGTAAGGTCTATTCAGGGGTGCTGGAGAGGAGGGTCCGTCGGATAGTCGAACCTCGGATCCAGGAGGAGCAATGTGGTTTTCGTCCAGGCCGTGGAACAGTGGACCAGCTCTACACCCTCTGCAGGATCCTTGAGGGTGCATGGGAGTTTCCCCAACCAGTCCACATGTGCTTTGTGGACTTGGAGAAGGCATTCGACCGTGTCCCTCGGGGAGTCCTGTGGGGGGTTCTCCGGGAGTATGGGGTATCGGACCCCCTAATACGGGCTGTCCGTTCCCTGTATGACCGGTGTCAGAGCTTGGTCCGTATTGCCGGTAATAAGTCGGACTTGTTTCCAGTGAGGGTTGGACTCCGCCAGGGCTGCCCTTTGTCACCGATCCTGTTCATAATTTTTATGGATAGGATTTCTAGGCACAGCCAGGGCGTTGAGGGGGTCCGGTTTGGTGACCTCAGGATTGGGTCTCTGCTTTTTGCAGATGATGTGGTCCTGATGGCTTCATCAGACCGTGACCTCCAACTCTCGCTGGACAGGTTCGCAGCCGAGTGTGAAGCGGTCGGGATGAGAATCAGCACCTCCAAGTCCGAGTCCATGGTCCTCAACCGGAAAAGGGTGGAGTGCACCCTCCGGGTCGGGGATGAGATCCTGCCCCAAGTGGAGGAGTTCAAGTACCTCGGGGTCTTGTTCACGAGTGAGGGGAGGATGGAGCGGGAGATCGACAGGCGGATCGGTGCGGCGTCTGCAGTAATGCGGACTCTGCACGGATCCGTCGTGGTGAAGAGGGAGCTGAGCCGAAAGGCAAAGCTCTCGATTTACCAGTCGATCTACGTTCCTGCCCTCACCTATGGTCATGAGCTTTGGGTAATGACCGAAAGAACGAGATCGCGAGTACAAGCGGCCGAAATGAGCTTCCTCCGCAGGGTGGCTGGGCTCTCCCTTAGAGATAGGGTGAGAAGCTCGGTCATCCGGGAGGAGCTCGGAGTAGACCCGCTACTCCTCCGCGTTGAGAGGAGCCAGATGAGGTGGCTCAGGCATCTAGTTAGGATGCCTCCCGGACGCCTCCCTGGTGAGGTGTTCAGGGCACGTCCCACTGGTAGGAGACCCCGGGGAAGACCCAGGACACGCTGGAGAGACTATGTCTCTCGGCTGGCCTGGGAACGCCTCGGGATCCCCCAGGAAGAGCTGGCCGAAGTAGCTGGGGAAAGGGAAGTCTGGGCTTCCCTGCTTAGGCTGCTGCCCCCGCGACCCGACCCCGGATAAGCGGAAGAAAATGGATGGATGGATGGATGGAGGAGACCAGAGATGAAATGTGGAGAAATATATTTGTCAAACATTATTTGTTCCAACATTTCAATAATTTCATTTTAGATGTGAATCTAAAATTTGAAGAATGTGAAGTCTGAAAATACATTTGTTCAATTTTGAATAATTTATAGTCAAGTTGCCAAAATGTTGACCCGGAAATGTTGAGTACACCAAACTTTTTTCATGCAAATATGTTCAATACAGTTAGGAGAGCAAAATAAGCTTGGTTGCCCCACGGGCAACCTTGAGCATTTTTCAGAATTCAAGATGGCGGCCATCGCCATCTTGGATGTTGGCGAATTTTCTACTTTTGAGCTTGATGACCTAGAAGGTCATGTAATACCACTTTTTAGGGGTTTTAGAGGGTGGGGAGTCCATTTCTGGTGTTATTTTTTGGATATAGAGTCTAAGTCAAGGACAAAATGAAGGTCAAAGGTTAAGCTAATCTTGGTTTACTCAGTAGGGATGCACTGATTGTGAAATTCTGGGCCAATACCGATGTTTAAATGAACAATTTGGCCAATAGCCAATGCCGATATCAATGTTTGTTTTTAATTTTGTTTTTTGTCATTATTTATTCGTCTTTTTTTGCCGGGAATACAATAAAAGCCTCCATTACAAAAAATAACAACTGTTTTAAAGTCTTTCAGCTTTTCATCACACTATCTTTGAATGAGCACAAATTCAGTAATACAAATTTATGAAACAACCTTTAATATAACTTTCACAT
This sequence comes from Merluccius polli, assembly GCA_030340625.1. Taxonomy (NCBI): domain Eukaryota; kingdom Metazoa; phylum Chordata; class Actinopteri; order Gadiformes; family Merlucciidae; genus Merluccius; species Merluccius polli. The sequence continues at coordinate 107,895 of JAOPHQ010004575.1, forward strand.
GACAAAGAATAATAAAAAATAACATTTGCCTTTTTAGCCTGTAACCACCAACTCAACAATAAAGAGAGGAACACACTAACAGTCCCTTCTGAACAGTATCTCATTGTCATTGTTCAGAAGACATTGAGCACAGTATTACCAGCCGTCACAAAACTCCTCATCATCATCTTCATCTAGCTCCTCTTCATTGATAACAATATCCATCTGCTTGCTGGTGAAAGGGCTACAGCAGGTGACTCCTCCCTCACACTTGCAATAGTCAGTGCATGAGAGGCCTGCTCTGTTGCAGCTGCAGCGAGCACCATTGCATGCCTTGCCCTCTGCAGTGCAACTGCAGCTCACGACATCCAGGAGTGCTTGGGGAGCAACTGGCGCTGTTGAGACAGCAGGTGTGATGGTGGAGCCTTCGATGCTCCAACCAAAGTTGGCAATATCACAAGCTTCTTCAGGTGGATCACGTTGGTCCGCTGCCTTCCACAGTAGCATCTGAAGGTGAGCTCGGAGCACATGCAGCTGCAGATTGTCATCAGTCGGCGGCAGTTTCTTTAGTGGTGGAGGCTTCTTACGGCTGCGGTAGAAATGAGCACGTGCATCATTCATTGTTGTACAGCTGTTCTGTCCATAGAGGGGTAAGAAGAAGCTGTCAGCTGTCACTTTGAGCTGAGCGTGGGTCGCCCCAGGCTGTCCAAGCACTTGATCAAGACCTGGTATGTCTACCTCCAGGAGCTTGATCGCTGACTGCTTTCCTTTTCCAAAGGGGTATGATACCGTATCACAGCCTGACAGTGCGTGGACACCAAGAAGCTGGCTGGGGCCTAACTGCTTGACAGTTTCATTAACATTCAGGACATCGCCATTCCACTTTTCCATGTGAATGTTGGCGACGACCTGCATCCTCGATGTCCAGTACACCAGGAGGACGAAGACGTCGGTGTCGTCACTGAGGATGCGGATGGTCTGGGCGCCATCTGCCACTGCCTTCAGCATGTAGCTGCAGAGGGTGATGTCTGCCTCAGCATGTGTGACAACACAATCCAGCTTGTTGACGAGCTGAATGTTGTGTGGAAGGGAGTAGCCACATAGGATGTTGTTGAGGAGAGTCTTATTTGTGGAATTGTGGAGTATAACTTTTCGGCATGGAAGGGGGGTGTTTGGTGTCAGCCGGACTTCCTTGGCTATTCCTCTTCTTGTCCGCTCATGGTCCTTTGCACTAGGAGCTTCTTGGTCATACCTGTCGAACAGGACAATCTTCTTGGAGCCAGGTGGGTAGTGGGCCAGTCGAGCACTAAAGCTTGCAGCCAGGTCTTCAGCGGTCCCAGTGACTGGCCAGACGACGTGGTACAGCAGCTGGCCAGCATCAACCAGCACCACGTCTGGAGCAGGTGGAGTCTTAACAGAGACACCAAGACACTTGACGAGCACAGCCTTGTTGCCCTTCCTCAAGCAGCCGTACTCATCGATCAGGGCTGTTGGGACTGGACTCAGCTCGAACTGGAAGATGTCACCTACATCCACGCTGCGCTGCTGCCCCAAGACCAACAGTCGACTAAAAAGCATCTCAACATCATAGATAACCTTCCCTTTCACAATGACTGCCTTCTTGAGTGCCTCCATTGATTTGACCTTCTTCTTTATGGTTTTATGGAAGTCACTGCATAGCGAAGTGGAGAACTGCTTGCTCTGCTCACCCCCGATGGCCAGTGCATCCTGAACGTTCACTATGTCAGGCGCCACTTGGCCGTTGCAGATGTTATAGACACCTGGATGTTGCTCGTTGAGGGGATGAGTGTACTTCTCCAGCTCTGCTCCAATCTTCCTCCGATCGGCCTCATCCAGTCTCCTCCTTGCCTCTCCTTCCTCCTTGTGCTTGTTCTTCTCGTCCCCACCTGCTCCACCATGTGGCTTCTCCTCATCCCCAGTCTCACTGTACATATCTTCCATAGCAATGTCAAGGTGGGCACACACACTAAAACTGTTGACCCACACAGTCACTTGCTCATCACTCGTTGAAATGCCCTTCATACCTCCAGCACCCTTCCCTCGCCTGATGTATGTCTGCTCACCGAACTGATCTGCTGGCACTGCGGTACCGCCATCCGAGTGACGACAGACATGTGCACCTGCCAGAAGTTGTTCCTTGGCACGCTGGGGAAGGTGCTCCATCTGTCGCACGTACCAGCTCAGGTAGCGGGCATAGTTATGGTGACCTGCCGCGAAGAAATACGGCAGCATTACCTTGAGACAGTGCTGCTGGAGGAGGAAGTCACCATTCCGCTCTCCGCGAACAAACATGAGTGCCAGCAGTGTAGGCTTGATGAGGCAGTCAACCCATAGCCTCCCGGTTGGGTGTTCTCTGGCTGTCTCAAGGTAGTCACTCAGCTCCTGGTATGTCTTGGCGCTGTTTGAGAAGAAACTCTCCAGCAACACAGCAATGATAAGACGGTATGCCCTTAGAGCTTTGGTCCAGGCCTTCCCATTGAAGATGCTAGTGATACCACCAAACGCTGCACTGATGAGAACGTCCACGCCAGATGCCTTCATCAGTGTGCCAATGCAGCCCAGGAAACTCATAAGAGTGTGCATCATGCCCGGATGAAGTATGAGGTTGGTCCAGCGCTGAAGGTCGTTCCATTGGACTAGGCATGCAGTCTGATACAGTTGGTGGTCAACTGAGAGGTGGATGTACTGCATACCGAATGTATTGAGAGGCCCCGTGTAGTGCTTCCACTGTATAGCCTGGTGGGTGAGTCGCAGAGAGGACGCCTCATGTTTCTTGAGTCGAGGGATCTTGAGCTGCATCACGCCAATGTTTCCTGTCTCGATGATGCCAGCGGGATGCTGGGTGAACTCCATGACCATGGCGTGAGTGGTCTTCATCCCTATTGGGGCTCATGATGCACAAGTCATGTGTTGTCATTGTCAGCCCAGCTAAAGATAGGGCCAATTTCTGTGCTCAAGCCAAGTTTTTGTGGTAATCTGACTGGTTGTTTGACACGAACTTGGCCACTGACTTGCGGAAGTGAACCTTTTTGAGTGAACCTTTTTGTCAAGGAACTTGTTCTAATAAACGTTTTCGTTAGCTAACGCTAGCGAGATAGCTAACATTTTCTTTAGCTAGTTAGCTAGCTATTGAAAATATTTAAAGAAAAGGTTCACTCAACTTAGCAAATACAAATGATATTGGTATAAAAAATAATAATCAACATAGCTAATTAGCTAGCTACAGTAACTAAAGCTTACTAGCAACTTGCTTGGTGGCACAACATTCGCTAGCTAGCTATGGCCCTAACATCTCAAATTGTCAACCCATCACTGGTAAGTCAGTAAATTACAGACTATGAATATGCACATCCAAAACTATGATTAAAAAAAATACAGACCTGTACAGGAGAAAGTATGAGACAGTAGATCACATTCCGGACAGCTCTGCTCATAAATGAAGAAGTCGACTGTCTCCCCCTTGTAATGGTACTCATTATAACCACATGTTAATATACAAGTCTGGAGGATTTTATCCCTAATACAGAATAATATTCATTCCACTAAAATGAAACATAAAATGGAGGTGATTTTCCTAATTTCAGGTGAAATTTGACATTTGACCTCTGATATGACCTTGACTTAGGCTCTATATCCAAAAAATAACCCCAGAAATGGACTCCCCACCCTCTAAAACCCCTAAATAGAGGTATTACATGACCCTCTAGGTCATCGAGCTCAAAAGTTGAAAATTCACCAACATCCAAGATGGCGACGGCCGCCATCTTGAATTCTGAAAAATGCTCAAGGTTGCCCATGGGGCAACCAAGCTTATTTTGCTCTCCTAACTGTATTGAACATATTTGCATGAAAAAAGTTTGGTGTACTCAACATTTCCGGGTCTTGTATTGGAGCTATGGGGCCGGCAACTAGACTATTAGGGTATTTTTATTGGGGGGGACAATTCATGTTTTTCAGAAATTGGGGGGGACATGTCCCCCCTCATCCCCCCCGGGATCTGCACCCATGCATACATCTATTATCTCATCTGTGAAATGTGAGTGAGAACTAACCACTGTGAGGTGAAGAGAGGTCGTTTGTATTTATGCACGGACCGCATGGTGCCACAGCCAATTTGACACCATACAATATTTCCGGCAGACCGGTGTAACCAGCGGATATCCGGGACAAGACTTCCTCTTCCATGCGCCGGTCATTGTTTACAGTCCAATTAGCAACATGAAAGGTGTGAACAGAGTAGGAATTAAGAGACGATGTCTACGACCCGATTGTTTCACAAGTTGCATTTTCACAATAGCTTGATCTTTTTCCCTTACTTCCTTTTCTCTTACTTCTTATCTGGTATTTATTTTGTTGTTGTTGTTCGTCTGTCCTTTTGTTTGTCTTGTTGGCGTTTTTTTTTTTAAATATTTCCTAAAATATTAATATGATAAATTGTACAGTGTGGTATTAACATAATTCACCCATGGAACTATGGGTGGGGGGGACGTGTTTAGCACGGACACTTTAGGCAGACGGAACGACCGTCTCAGTTCAGTCAGAGAATGTCCAGCATAGACATCTTATACATAGACGGAGCATCGAGCCAGAGAATGTCTAATAAGGAGAGAAGTTCCACTCTCGGTTTACTTCCGGGTTCTGATCTGTTGCAGTTCCCCTCTGGTTCCATGTGAGGGCGCTCACATGGTGAGTGCAGAATGAATGGCGGTCTATGGAGCTATACCCCTCAAACTCCACTTTTCTCAGGATATAATTTTTTGTCTAGTAATTTGAATGTTGCTTTCGAAAGGGGATGCAAAGAAATTACACATTGCTGGGTGTTAGATTTTTTAGAGTCACTTATTTGCTTTAAAAAAGTATTTTAAAATGTCAATGACGTCATACTCATCTTACGACCAGAGATACTGCTTTACGGCAAGCCTCTCCCTTTCCCTCAAGGCATCGATAACACAGCAGTACATACATAACGATACGCAGATAAAAGTGCCAGCAACCAAAAGAAGTTGCTGTGTTAAAAAAAAAAAGAACTTGGGCGAAATTGTCCACCATAACGTTCTGATCCACCTTAACATTGTGGTCCCCTTAACTGGGTCCCGCTTCGGATGCCAAGATGCCATCAAGCAGATCTCTGGTCGTAATCAGTCCTTCACTGACCAATCAGCGTTCATTAGCAGAATGCTAGCGTGTTATGGGCAATAACAACACGTCCTGTAAGAAATCGAAAGGACATAAGTACTCGTTCATTCAACTTTCGATCTATAACCTATGTTGAACTTGTAAGAACTACAATCAAATCGGAGTTTTTTCAATGAGAATCAGGTGAAAGAGACACATTTAGCCGTGTAGCTCCATCTGCTCCCATTCATTCTGCACTCACAGGCGATCGCCCCCAGTGGAGCTCTGGTGGAACTGCAACCAAAATTCGGTACAATGGGACTTAATAGGGAGTGGACAGACTCTCCGTAGACGGGCTCTGATCGAGCGCTACTGCCTACTGGCGCTGACGAGACGCGGGGCCGCCATCTTGGAGTGGTGATCCGCTCCACTCAGTGTCATTCGTCAGCGCATATAATTAATCATACCTCACTGAATACCACTGATTTTCACGCGTTTTTTTGTCATACGTGTAGCTATGATAAAGGACACATGTTTTGGCGTGTAATATTATTTTCACAAAATATAACCAATAGTACGGTATAATGTTAAATCTTACTTGTGAAATGTAATCCCGCGATTTCTATTTTCGACCGTCCGCTCATTTGAGCAGGAATAGCTGAACACCAGCTCGGCATCCTTGTTTTCTTCTCCTGGCCATACGTGTCAACTGTCAATCTATGCACCTCCCCTCCCCCATCACCACTCCAAGATGGCCGCCGAATTTCTCGCGCCACATCAGCCAATGCTCCGTCTATGTATAAGATGTCTATGATGTCCAGAGCCCGTCTACGGAGAGCCTGTCCACTCCCTATTAAGTCCCATTGTACCGAATTTTGGTTGCAGTTCCACCAGTGCTCCACTGGGGGCGATCGCCCATGAGTGCAGAATGAATGGGAGCAGATGGAAATTTGTCTCTTTCACCTGATTCTCATTGAGAAATCTCAGATTTGATTGTAGTTTTTACAAGTTCAACATGGGTTATAGATCGAAAGTTGAATGAACGAGTACTTATGTCCTTTCGATTTCTTACAGGACGAGTTGTTGTTGCCCATAACACGCTAGCATTCTGCTAATGAACGCTGATTGGTCAGTGAAGGACTGATTACGACCAGAGATCCTGCTTGATGGCATCTTGGCATCCGAAGCGGGACCAGAATGTTAAGGTGGACTTTTTCGCCCAAGTTCTTTTTTTTTTAACACAGCAACTTTTTTTGGTTGCTGGCACTTTTATCTGCGTATCGTTATGTAGAGAGCCTAACCTGTGTCCACTGTGTTGTCGATGCCTTGAGGGAAAGGGAGAGGCTTGCCGTAAAGCAGTATCTCTGGTCGTAAGATAACCTAACCTGTGGAACTTCTCTCCTCATTAGACATTCCAGAGAATGTCTAATAAGGAGAGAAGTTCCACTCTCGGTTTACTTCCGGGTTCTGAACTGTTGCAGTTCCCCTCTGGTTCCATGTGAGGGCGCTCACAGGACGAGTGCAGAATGAATGGCGGTCTATGGAGCTATACCCCTCAAACTCCACTTTTCTCAGGATATCATTTTTTGTCTAGTAATTTGAATGTTGCTTTCGAAAGGGGATGCAAAGAAATTACACATTGCTGGGTGTTAGATTTTTTAGAGTCACTTATTTGCTTTAAAAAAGTATTTTTAAATGTCAATGACGTCATACACATCTTACGACCAGAGATACTGCTTTACGGCAAGCCTCTCCCTTTCCCTCAAGGCATCGACAACACAGCGGACACAGGTTAGGCTCTCTCCCTGTCAATACAAACAATTCAACTAAAAAAAGTTGCTGTGTTAAAAAAAAAAGAACTTGGGCGAAAAAGTCCACCTTAACATTCTGGTCCCGCTTCGGATGCCAAGATGCCATCAAGCAGGATCTCTGGTCGTAATCAGTCCTTCACTGACCAATCAGCGTTCATTAGCAGAATGCTAGCGTGTTATGGGCAACAACAACTCGTCCTGTAAGAAATCGAAAGGACATAAGTACTCGTTCATTCAACTTTCGATCTATAACCCATGTTGAACTTGTAAAAACTACTATCAAATCTGAGATTTCTCAATGAGAATCAGGTGAAAGAGACAAATTTCCATCTGCTCCCATTCATTCTGCACTCACGGGCGATCGCCCCCAGTGGAGCTCTGGTGGAACTGCAACCAAAATTCGGTACAATGGGACTTAATAGGGAGTGGACAGGCTCTCCGTAGACGGGCTCTGGTTCAGTCCTCATTGGCTTTCGAATGTACTGGTTTAAGTGGTGTTTAATAAAAACTCAGTTCTGGATACTCCGCCTCCGACTCCTGTCTCTCGGCACTACAACAGTGTAATAATAATAATAACAAAAATAATAATAATAATAATTTTCACAATAGCTAATAAAAAGCTAAAACGTTGTCGGCCGATTCCCAGATTGCATTTCGTCAAATGCGTTCCGCCTCTTTTGCTCTCCACACGGACTGGTTACCCGGATGCGACCAAAGCCGATCAAACGTGATTGGTCAATACGACTCAGACTAGAAACGGAAACCAGAACGCATCCGATACCAAAATCACGTTCCTTTGACTACAGATTCTGCATTCATATGCAAATATCTTATAGAGATCCGTGTACAAAGTTATTGCAATTTCTAGTTATAGTCGTAAGAAAGACGGACTTTGGTGTTGGTTTTGCTTTTCGTTGTTTGAATCCAGAACACAATAAGCACTAAAGGAGACACTTTCATTTTCGCTTCTCCTATTAAATTATGAATAACGTCGGTGGGCATTGCAAGAGTCCAGGGACGACAGTGTGTAGGCGCCATCAGCTCACACGCATCAACATACATTTGCATTAGCACAAGTAGGACGTACCCAATACCCCCTAAACTGGTATTTTTCATTATACAACGTGAACAACTGCATGTGAATTAAGGCATTTTTCATTATGTAACGTGAACTGCTGATTACTTATAGGCCTACTTCATGCACGGCCCCGCGATAGTGCTTTTCGTGTTCTTGATTCAAACAATGAAAAGCAAAACCGCCAAAATCCGCATTTACCTTATACGACTATGACTAGAAATTGCAAATATACTTTGTACACAGACCATTTATCCTCATTCATTTATTCTAATGAAATGCAAACGTCAATATCATTAAATCGACAGTATGTTTCACGCGCATACAAAAAACAATGAATCCTAGAACTCGGTAAATGTAACGTAAGAGCAATTACATCCACTTGCTGGCATCATAAACACATCACTAGTCATTCAAAAATGTAACGTCATACACAATCATGATTTTTGATTGTATGATTTCTTAATTATTTTGTTTTGCTGTTTCTGCTTTTAATGTTATACATGCTTTCGTAATAAAGAACATTTGAGTTTTTATTTTTCAATATAAAACTAATAAGCTGATAACCGATGGATTTCCATTAATGCAGATGCACTAACTCAATAATAGTCAACAATAATCATGCAAATAATCATACAAGTAATTTACATTATACCACCAAATAAAACCATTTTGCTTCCTTACCCATTGTGGTTCATTTGAGTGCAGGCCCAAACACAACCTTGTTAGTAAAACTAATTCTTGAAATAGTTTTTATTATGCTCTTACATATTACAGTAGCCTTATTTAATTTCACTGTAATATCAGTGACTGTACATTGACAAAAAAAGATTCAAAACAAGGCACCAGAAACAATACCGTATCCTGTTGAGAATACTACAACATTTAAACCAGAATGATGCCAGTACGCCAAATTCAAGTGAAGCCTTGAATGCTGAAGTACAATTAGTAGGATAGTTCACATTAGTTTATATGGCAATACATCCATTTTCATTTAAAAAAATAATAGAATATGTGCCAGCTGCGATATGGTTTCATTCAGTATGTGTCAAGTTGTCTTAAATGCTGGCCTTTAAAATGGATCAAACAAGTACCCAAATTACCAGTGTGGACACACGGATTACAATGCGGTAATGTTGTCGACACATATCTACATCACAACACAAGGTATTGCGCCACCTGTGTACATTGATTGTACATACCGATGTGAGAAAAAAAACCTACAATCCAACTAAACACACCAGCCTCTCAGAAATCGAACCAATACCAAAACATACAAAAGTCCTAAGAGCTTCGGACTTCGATGGAATTCTTCCAGTCTTTTGAGTACGCCCCGTGAGGTGAGACGTGTCGGGCACAACATCTCCATCACGCTCAGCCGTTGAGTCTCTGCGTCACCACCTCTCTGTACATGATGGAGATGTAGACGAAGAGGAGGAGGATGACCAGGAAGTCGTCCATGAAGCCCAGCAGGCCGAAGAGGGCCTCTGGCAGGAAGTCAAGTGGGGACACCAGGTAGGTGAGGGCGCCCACGAGACACAGCAGGATCCGGATGCGGAACATCCAGAACAGACCGCCCATGGAGAAGAGCTCCCTGAAGGCGTGGCGCAGCAGGGTGGGCACATCTCGCAGGCGGTCCATCAGCTGAACGTGACGAAGAGCAACATGTTTAATTTATTTAGTCATTATTCTGTGTTTCTTGTGTTTACTTTTTAAAAAGGGGGGCAATATAGTGTAGTGGCTAGGGAGTTTGACTCCCAGCCAAACGGTACTGAGCTTGATCCACAATGTACTCGCACGGCCTTCTCCTGACATGTATCTGAATTCAATGTAAAATGGTGTTTGCTTTTATGATTGTGCTCATACTTTGACGTAACAGTTTAAAGATATTTGTTGAATCTTCAGCAGATTTTTCCTCTTTATTATTTATATAATATCAAACTAAATGCCAACCACGCTAGTCTACAATAAAATACACATCCCTCAGTGCTTATCATATTGCACCCGTATGACGCATACTAGCTGAGGGGTACTCACGGATCTCGGCTGTCCTGAGAACCTGCGGTTGTAGTCGTTCACGTCCCGGTGGATGAGCTGGGGCACGGCCTCTCCATCCTGAACCCTCTGAGGGGAGTCGTGCTCCTGGAACAGAGGGAAGAGCAGCGTCACCTGGACACGAGAGAAAAGGGGAGGGGATACATGATGAGGAATCGTACTCGTATCATACCAAGTTCTCCTATGGAATAAGCCTCAAGGCAATGGGCCAAGTAGGAATGAAGCTGAAAGGTAAAGAGGGGGTCATCTCTATGAAAGTCATTTTAATGTACATGCAGTGGAGCTTGAAGCAAGGCAGCTTGTATTTTAATTCGGAAAAGATCCCCATGAAAATGGGAAGAAATCCTCAGCACCATAGTACCATAAAAATGTTGCTGTGAGTTCTATTGAGCTCAAACTACACAACTGGGGAAGAATACAGGTTAGATTAAAAGAAATGTAATGTTAAAATAAGTCATTTAAATCACACCAACTCTTACCATTTGTCTACAGATGGGACAATGTATAGCGCCCAGCCACGTTCCATACCTCCAATAGGCTATAATGCAGGGACCTGCAAAACAATACATAGTTATTTCTATCCTAAATAACACACATATACACACACATATATACCCATGCCGTTTCCAATCAGTCTTGCATGTACTTGGTAAAGAACACCTACATGGACACATTAGTCCAGAAGGGTGGCATTTCAGGAATGCCAGGCTGTCTGGAGCACACCGGAGTGGTGACTTCAGGGAGGCCAGAGAGAACAAGGGAAACCTGTCAGTGTTGTTGCTCGGCCTGGCAAATGCGTATGGATTTATTCCACACAAGCTGGTGCAGCTCACACTGACCAAACATTAGGTCCCCAGCAGAATCAGAGATCTCATCGCTGATTACTACAGCAAATGGCCTTCGCTACCACCACCGATGATATGGGCACAGACTTTATTTTACCACCCCTTGGTTTGTGCCATTGTTGTGGCAAACTTGTGCAGGATTTAGTTGGCCTTTCCTGTTGTGCCTTTATGAGATCCAGTGTATGGATCAAGCCCACAATGTGCAAGCAATATCCTGGTGCGCTTTAAACAAATGGGAAAGTTGGTGTGGAGTGTGTGGTTAAGAGCTGGTTTAAGCAGCCACACCTGGCCGAGTCAGACTGATGGGAGTCTTGGGCTAGGTGAGACTGCACACCTCTGATGCATCGGGATAATCAGGGCACACAGGTTGAATTAGCCATCACCACACACACTCAAGGGAGAGCTCTGACGTGTCAACACCTGCTCTAGCTGTAACATCTTGCCAACTATTCAATAAACATTATCTACCTGTGTCCTGTGTGTTGGAGGAGCCTAGCAAAGCCACTTAGATGCCTACGTATATTATATAATGAAAGCTTTAGGGAGTCATAACAAAATGTTATCTTAAAGAGCAGCATGCAGGTTGGAGACCCCAATTAATCAATGTGTAGGAAAATGATGTATGAACTAGAGTTTGATAAAAAATATACTCATTCATACAGTGACTTCTGGAGTCGGTTTTGTGAGAGAATTTTACTTCCGCATCTAAAAACGCCAATCGGCCGTGACGTAACAGAGGGGAGAGCAGTCAAGTTTAACAATGGAAAATAATGGATCTCAAGCTAGTTGACAGTGAAGAGGTTGTAAATGTATATGCCTATGACGGACCACAGCCTTATAATGATGAGCCTGCTAGGCGTCCAAGAGACCAGGACCAGACCAGGGTTAGAAAAAATAATGGTCAGAGGAGAGTATTTGAGTTGTGATTTGAGGAAAACCAATGGAGAACTGGGCAGATGTCATGGTGAGTGACAGATACAGTGCATGGACATTACCTAACGATATCTAACGCTGTCTTCACATCACAACATTGTAAAGTCTGCCATCATGTCAGGCTATAACACTAGTATTGGTCGTCTATATGCATAAGTATTGATATCAGCACTCAATGAGCTATTGAGATTAGAAAGCCAAAAAGGGGCAGTATTTAACGTCAAACTGAATTAATCATCGCAGATATTGTGTGTGTGTTCCATCTGTCTGAAACAAACCAAATATATTAAATGTCTCTTAAACGAAACAATCAAATTTTAGGCTATAATAGGTTATAGGCCTAATGTAAAACTAAATAGGCCTACAATACGTGTGTGCGTTGTTGAGTCGGAGACACATCGCCATATGCGCATACTGTTTTCAACTGCTTGATTCGTTATTATTCGTTCATCATATCATTGGTATTGACCAGTGCTGACTTGTCCCTCAAACGAATGTGTCTCTCAAATCTTACAATTTAGCCTGTAAAACTAATCAATTGTGTGTGTTCTTGTGACACACATCGCCATACGCGCAGAGTAGAGTTCTTAACTGCATGATTCGTTATTATTCGCTGTTTCATATAATAATAATAATAATAATATTGCCATTGTTGGCATTATTATTATATCCCAACATTGCACCACAAACTGGAATAACGAAATAAGGTAGCCTAACTAAGCAGGCATTCTTTTAGACTGCTAAACTTGGTAGGCCTAATAATCGTAATGATATCTGATACTTTAAACATGGTATGTGTCATATTCTGCTGTCATTGATCAATCGTTCAATTACAATCACGAGTCTGGCGCGCTGTTCTGCGGACTTCACAGGCTTCGCCCTCGAGATAACGTGCGCAATCGATTGGTAGAAGAGCCCTAATACTTACCCATAACAGAAAACTAATGCACAAGTATCATCAGTCATAACTCGCAATGGGGCTCTACCATTACCGCAGGAGGGAGAGACAGATTGAGAGATATTTGGGTGACAATCAATAAAAAATAAACAATCACAAAGTGTCTTACTGTATAAAAACGTTTTAATGAAAATTAGATCAGAATTATATATCATATTCATATTTATATATCATGTATCAGATATATATATATATTGTAACAGACGCGGCAGAGAAATCCGGTCTCTTCACCTGCACAAAACGCGCCACAGACGCGCCCAGTACGTCATATGACGCCATGTTGAGAAAAAAAAAAAAGAGCTTTGCTCAAAACTAATTTTTCCCTCTGAATTTGTGCCCTTATGTTTTTTAAAACATTAAATCCTGCATTATCTTTTCAAATGGTCATTTTCAGACTAGGTTAATATAAATCTCCAATAAAATATAACCTACACGACGCTCTTTAAAATAAAACAATATATTGACTTACCCTGTTGTGCAAGAACATTGTTGTTCCTATGTACGTTTGTCCTTCACGTGAATTGTCACAACGTGGGGTGCCTGACGCATTGGGACCGATGAGTTTGTCCCCTCGATTTTTATTGTCCTCTTCATTCACAATACTCGGCTGACAAATGATATTGTGAATGTGTGTGTGTTTTGCCTGCCCCATCTAACCTAGTCCGGCCACTGCACTGGACGGGTACCAGCTGCTCACCAGCCAGCACCTCATCGCCATGGACATGTGTGTCACTTATGGCATCCATTGCACTTCTAACCATCCCTGGAGAAAGAGATCCCCCACTCTGCGTGCCTTCCTGATAATCAAGGGAGTTTTTTCTTGCCCTTTGGGGAGGGTTAGGGGGTGTCGTAAAATGTGTGGCCTGTGAAGCCCTTTGACTGTGATTAAGGGCTATACAAATAAAATTGACTTGACTTGACTTGAATGAAGCCCTCAAATACATATTGTTGTCCTTTCTGTCTACTTCTCTCTGATATTTCAGAACCATTATTCCAGAAACATCATTTCCTTTGGAATATCTCTCACTAATATCATTGACGTATTGATATGCCAGGTGCGAAAGCTTGACAGGTGTTAATTTGCTTCCGAAACAACACTGATATCTAAGATTAGATTTTCAATGGTAAAAGCACCTAATTAATCATACCATGTGCAGATATTTCCTCTGTTGCAGGGACCTATTTTTAAATAGTATTAACAAACTGAGGCCTACTCTTCTCCTAACTCCTACACCTAACTTCAATCATCCATCAGGAAATGTTAAAACATTTAAGTAGCATGAGCATAGCATGAGTCCAGAGCTCACCACAGAAGAGGTGTCCACAGTTGGTCTCCACGGGCAGCACTGCCTGCTGCAGACACACAGGGCAGGACATGTCTGTGTAAAACTGCTGCCTGGCTTCAGCTGGAGGGTTTTCGTCCTATTACAGCAGAGGAATAACATACATTAACAGAGTTGATTTATTACAGGCTTTTTACAGGACTTTCAAAACCTGATCAAAAACATCACTTGACCAGGGTTTCCCACAGCTGTCTATGGGCGAGGCACAGCGTCTCTGCTAAATGACAGACCGCCTCTACAAACATATTACTTTTCACAATATGACGACGACAAACACTTGCGGCACCATTCAGTTTAACAAAACAGCAAAAATGCACTACCGAGTGGGCCTGCCGACAGAGAGAATAATTGCCACCAGTGTGTGTGTACTAGGGGTGTCACGATTCTCCAAATCCACGATTCAAATTAACTTTTGATTTTAAGGTCATGTTTCGATTAGATTTTCGATTTAAACAAACAATTAAAAAATAAATAAATAAATCAGCACTGACAGCTATGCCATTGTTAGACTATTGAGTCTTGATTGGTAAAGATCAACAGATCATTGGTTTTATCCCCTGACAACTTTAAATTCTTTAAAAAGATAGGCTACATGGTTTGTGTGATTGTGGAGTGTGTGTGGTTAATAGCTGGTTTACAGCCTCACCTGGCCTGAATCAGACTGATTAGACTCTGGGGCTGGGTGGGGCTGCACACCTGGGGTGCATGAGCAATCATGGCACCCAGGATAAACCAGGGCCCTGTTCCGATATGCATACTTCCATGAGTACACTTAAACATAGTACACTCTCTGCACTCAATAGGTGTGCAGATTTTCAGATGTTAGTGCTGTTCCAAATGCAATACTCTGTGGTGCACTTAACGGAAATTACATCAGCTGCGCGGCCGCGTCACCCAACAAACACACGTGAATCCATTAGAGGTTCTCTGAGCGCGCCTCCGCCTCTTCCGCTACATAGCTAAGATGGCTGCCGTAGAGTACGCAAAGTGTACACCGTTGCACACTCAGCGTTTTGGCCGTTTTGAGGACACATACGGGTCCTTTCAAGTACACTTCTTTTGCCGCGATCATAATCGGAATAGGCCTGCACGATATCAGCAAAATGTGCGATGTGCGATCACACTGTTCAATATTGCGATGACGATATGACTTGCGATAAATAAGAAAATATTTAAGTTTGCATACAGTTCCTGTCTCTTTCAGATTTTTCAGCTTTAATAGATTCCCTGCTTTTAGGTACTCTCAAACACTGAATAGCTGATGGTAATTACATAAAAAAAAGGGAAAATAATATTCTTGTGCATGCTTTTATTGAAACCCACATAACATTAATTTACATGTTATTGTAAAAATAAATTAAAGTTTCCTTACCCTGCTCTCAACAAAAACAAAAAGTATCTATTGAAATAAAAGAATCTCAGGGGGAAAAGAGCTTAAATAAATAACACAAATAAATTCTGGATTGGATACTGGCTGGATTCGCGGGATCACGCGAGAACTACAAGACCACGTGAGAATCAGGAGACCACGCGATAATTTGTAGATGTCAAAATAGAATGCTCTATGGCTTTTACTATTTCACTTCCTGCCCGGTCGGTCTGCTCTGTTTAAATTGACGTGGTTCAGCAGCGGCTCGCGTCACCGGGGACGTGAGCATCGCGGTCACCGCTGCTGATCGCTGCCACTCTAGTCAATGAAAGCATTTCCACCGGGCGCGCTGCGGAACGTCCCAGCAGCGGCGCACCGCAGCCGCAACACTATCTTTACGTAGCGTTCTATTTTTGACGCGAGCCGCTGCTGAAACGCATCAATTTAAACAAAGCAGACCGACCGGGCAGGAAGTGAAATAGTAAAAGCCATAGAGCATCCGGTCAATTTTCAAAATAAAACCACCCTCCCGATCGAACACGGCCACAAATCGTCGTTTATAACTGACTTTGTCTATAGGCTACAGCACAACACATTAGGACATAACAACAATAAACAACACTAAACACAATTAAACCAGACAAAAAAGTAAACATTTACTATATCGTCTACCAACTCATGGTAGAAGCACACAAATCTAGGAAAAACGACCAAATCAACAGCAAATCAACTTCTGACAGACAAAGCAACTGCAAGTCAACTTCGGAAAGGCAAAGTAACCTTTTATTTGTTTGTTCTATTTTGACATCTACAAATGATCGCGTGGTCTCCTGATTCTCGCGTGGTCTTGTAGTTCTCGCGTGATCCCGCGAATCCAGCCGCCTCGCAGCGCTACGCTGTAGGGGACGTGAGCGTTGCGTTACGGCTGCGTCGCGGTCACCGCTGCTGATCGCTGCCACTCTAGTCAATGAAAGTATTTCCACCAGGCCGCTGCGGAACGTCTCAGCAGCGTCCCAGGAGCGGCGCGCTGCAGCCGCAACGCTATCTTTACGTAGCGTTATCCTGCAGGAACGTCAGCGAAGCTTGGCGTCATCTGATTGACTAGTGTGTGCATGCATGGGCGCAAATGTCAGAATGCCACGCCGAGTGTGCATGGCAAACTTATCGCATTACAGACCAGCTTTTGCGATGTGTTTATCGCGAACGTTCACATCGCGATGACGATGAAAATTCGATTAATCGTGCAGGCCTAAATCGGAACACCCTACGTTCTCAAACTAGGTATAGTAAGTACGGGAAGTATGGATATCGGAACAGGGCCCAGCTATCACCACACATACTCAGGAGTGAGCCACTGTCATGGCAGCATGTTACATCTGCTGGGCAAATACCATCTCGCCATCTCCAATAAATGCATTCTTCAAACAACATCTACCTGTGTCCTGCGTCAGAGGGCCCCAGCAAAAGCCACTAAAGTGGCGTGTGGCAGGGGTAAACTGCCACAGTGATATAACCACTATATTTCTTTAGGAATGTACCAGACTAAGGCCATATGGTAATATCATTTATTTATAATATAACAAAAAAGTATTTCACCAAATTGGTGAAACTGTTTTTACATTCGCCAATCAAAGTTTTTAGTTGTAGATCTCTCATTAGATCCAACATGAAATAGCCTATGTCTCCTCGTGAAGCATTAGCTCTCTTATTATTTTCTCTTACCCATGGTTAATATTTGATGATATGATCTAAGCTATTATTTGAGTGTAATTTGTTAAATATGACAGTCATCCATCAGGTATTAGTGAGTGAAATGTGAGAATATCTGTTTCTAGTTGACAAATTTCTGACGAATCAGGGAATCCCTTTTCTGATTGGTTCAGGGTATCCATCTTGCCTGTCATTCACATATGGCTAAGCTCCACCACAGGAGCATGAATAAGAAACTTGGGGAGGGAGGGATCATTTTTCTCTCTTCTATTCTCAAATCTTGCCGAGACTATATGCTGTTTTATTTGGTTATTATAATGCACAATTAAAAAAACAAAAAAACAATTGTTTGACTGAGGGAATTTGAGTCGACTCAACAATTCAACAATTCGACTATTCAAATTTTAGGGTACAGCCCTATGCTATTGCTTGCCTCTTTCCCGGAAGCACTTCCCCCTCCACTAAACTTTTTTTTGTGGGAAACACTGCTTGACTATGACTTAATGAGGTTCACATATGGATATATGTCAAAACACAATGGCATAGACCGTTGAAGTGAGCTTAACTTATTGGCAATCTTATAATACTCAACTATTGTATCGCATAATGTTGTTTGATTTTCTGCGCAAGTTTAGTGATAATGTTGCTAACTAGTGGTAGAGAAGTCATCTGAATAATAATAATTTGGTGATGAAGACATGACAAGTCATCAGCCCTTAAAACACATTCCCTGTTTCCTATCTGTTGTTATCGTCATCCTTTAAAGAAACAGAAGAGAGAAACTGAGTGCGTCATCAAGAAGCAGAAACAGCAGTAGACACACCTGGACAGACTCAGCAGAGCAGCCCTTAGACAAGTAACCCTACTTGGCGTTGCACCAATCACATATGCTAGAGGTCTGTGCAGATGCACAGAATGGGTGCGTAGTGGCAAGTATTAACAAGAACAAGACATTATTCTCAATAGCTGCATACAAAATATCCATCTATGATATTCTTCTGATGTTATTAACTCATTCTTATTTCTTATTTACTACATTTAATTGACTGAAGCTGCACACAGTAAGGATGTGAACTCACATTTTTCATGGTCGAATAATCGGTTTCGATTATTCGACCATGAAAAATGTGAGAAATGAACACCTTGCTGGTGCCGAATGTGGTAGAAATGTTCCTATTTGCAGCGCAAAATCTTTGCAGCTGCATTACCTAAATATTGAGAGGTGCCAAACAGCTAATACTCTATTATTATTGCAGCCAATATCTATCAATTGGCTTTAGATTGTCATGATCTGAAAATGTGGAAGCGTGGATCTCCCGTCGGAGGGCACATCCATCCTCTCCTCCCATCCGTCTCCCTCACGCATTCAATGACATGCCTTATTATCCACTGCAAGCTTGGGTTTTTCCATTAAACCCAAAGCATATATCAATATTGTACCGTGACACAAACAAGAACCAGATTCATACGGAAATTCAAAAAATGTTATTTGGCGTATGTGTGTATCTGATATGGCCGTGTGCGTTGGGCTTAACATCTAGTTAAACCCTGTCTGGATCGGAGCCGGCAGAGACCGCTGCTGCAGAAATGCATTTTTATCAACTGATCTTTTTTCCTTTTAATTTCTGAAGCAGTTCAATTTGTTAAAACAAATGCGTTATTTTAATAATGCAATGGACAAAACTACAATATCACATAGGATTGCTGCATGGTAGTCAGTGGCTTCCAGATCCACTTATCGGTCTGAGTCCGACTCGGTTACGTTAGCTAACAATTTCAGAAGACTACTTCCAATTATCACAAAGCAAATAGGTGGTTTGAGCATTGTGCCGTGTCTTGCACAGGAGGACTAGCGCTATTCACCCAAAGAGAAATCACACAGGTGCTATTGTGGGTGACAGATCGCCAGATAAGAAAAAAGATCGCTACCTGTTCTATTCATGTTTATTAAATTACCAACCTTTTATTATTCGTAGGTAGAGCTTTGTATTCATACGTCCAATCTGGAGACATCCAGTGACTACTGTGAAAGGGCAGTTGGCATCCAGGGAAGACTGGAGGACATCCAGGAGAGACTGGATGACTGCAGGAAAGTCTGCATCGGGGGTGGTAGGCTAGTTACCTTACCCACCGGTCCCCAAAGGGACACCCTAACAACTACGAAGACAAATAAAGGAAGACAACCCGATGGCCCTCCGAGAGGCGGGGTGGAAGAAGGGTATCTAGGTATCTCGGCAACGACAGGAAAGGACACAGACGACGATTCTAAGATAATGAGAAGATGCAAGTGTGGATGGGAGAGGGAGACCACTTTCAGAGGTTTAAGGATTCACCAGGGAAGGAAGAAATGCTAAGTGGGAGGCCAGCAGCAACATTGCACTGCAACCGCAGGTAAGACAAGAGGAACCCAAAGCCAGGTAGCGAACCACAGTGCTGAGGGATCCAACGTTGCTGAGGGAAGGCAGACAGAAGGCGCAGGAGGGCCCTCGGTGGACACTTATTCCTCTGAGGGTGGCACCGATGAGAACACCCCTAGATCACCAACAAATCCCAGAACACCAACAAACCCCAACAATCAGGAACCAGGCCGGAGGACGGAGAGGAAAGAACCGGGACGGAGGCAGCTGGTCAAATGGCCAAAAGCAAACGAGGTGGCAGTTTGGCAGCAGCTTGACAAGTACCTCTGCGTCATCTTAGAGCGCTCATTGCGGGGGCCGGTGGAAACCAAGCTGAACTGCATTGGAGACATCCTGTACGAGGAGTGCAGAGGCAGGTTTGGAGTTGTGCCTGGAAAGCAGAGCGCTGGCCCAAAGCGGAAGGGGAGGAGGGAGAGAGAGATCGAGCAGTTGGTGATGAGGCGGCGGCAGCTCCGAAAGCAGTGGAGGAAGGCAAGCAACGAGGAGAAGAAAGGCCTGAAGCCACTGTGGGAGGAGGCAAAGAAGACTCTTGCCAGCCTGCGGAGGGCAGAGCGTATCCGCAAACGCAGAAGGCAGAAGGAGGAGAGGAGCTGCTTCTTCAAAAACCCTTTCAAGCATGCGAGACGGTTGCTAGAGGACAAGAGAAGCGGGAAGCTGGATATCACACAATCTGAGCTGGAGAATCACATCAGGGAGCAGTACAGCGACTCAGTGAGGTCAACCCCACTGGGATCACCAGGTGGGATCACCAGCTCCCCCATCCTTCCTGTTCGATGCTGCTCTCCCCAAACTCAGTAAGGTAGCAGAAGTCGTCAGGAAAGCAAGAACAGCTTCAGCACCAGGCCCCAACGGAATTCCACACAAACTGTACAAGTACTGCCCAGGGGTCCTGAAACATCTGTGGAACCGCCTGAGAGTGGCCTGGAAGAACCAAGTCATCCCTTCAGAGTGGCAAAGAGCTGTAACAGTTCTTATCCCAAAGGAGGCAAACTCCACCACCATCAGCCAGTTTAGGAGCATCGCGCTCCTGAACGTCAAAGGGAAGATCTTCTTTTCCATCCTTGCCAAAAGGTTGACCAACTACCTCACAAGCAACGGGTACATTGACACCAGCTGCCAGAAGGCAGGTGTGCCAGGTTTCCCAGGGTGTGTGGAACACTCGGCAGTGATATGGGAACAGATCCAGAAAGCAAAGAGAGAGGTGACCTGCATGTGGTGTGGCTGGACCTTGCCAACGCATACGGGTCTGTCCCCCACCAACTCATCGAGTATGCCTTGGACTTCTTCTACATCCCTGTCTGCATTCATACCCTGGTAGTGAATACTTTGAAGACCTCCGGATGTGCTGCACCCATCAGGACTTCACCACAGGCTGGCAACGGCTGGAGGTAGGCATTGCCATGGGATGTTAAATCTCTCCCATCCTGTTCGTCGCAGCCTTCGAGATCATCCTTATAGGGGCAAGGAAGATGGTCGGAGGAGTGAAGCTACCGTCAGGTCAGAGGCTACCACCAGTGAGAGGCTACATGGATGACATCACCACGATTCTCCAGACAGCGGCATGTACGACAAGACTGCTGAAGAGGATTGATGAGCTTGTGGGGTGGGCGAGGATGAAGATCAAACCCTCAAAATCGCGCAGTCTGTCCCTCAGGAAAGGGGTCAGAAGCGACCATACCACCTTTGTCGCAGGCGGTGAGGAGATCCCACTGCTGGCAAGTCAACCCATCCGTAGCCTGGGTCGAACCTATACAGCAGACCTCTCTGACAGACAGATGGCGGAAACGGTGAGGAAGCAGCTTGCAGATGGCCTGGCCAGGATCAATCAGAGCCAGCTCCCTGGAAAGTACAAAGTATGGAGCTATCAGTTCATACTTTACCCAAGGGTGATGTGGCCGCTGAAGATGAGCGATGTTCCCTCCTCAGTGGTAGACAAGATGGATGGGCTGGCAAACTCATCCATCAGGAAGTGGCTGGGACTGCCGAGATGCCTGTCAGATGTTGGCCTCTTCAGCAGGAACATGCTGCAACCTAGGGAGGAGCGAGACCCCCCTCTTCTGGTCAAAGGCCTCCAAAGAAGAGCGGAGAGCCATGGTGGTGGCAGAAGTGACAAGGACAGAGCAGGAGCGCCTTAACATCAAAGCGGTGTCTCAGAGCCGACAAGGAGGCTGAATGTCATGGGGAGGCGTCACAGAAAGGCCCTTGTCATGGTCTGATCTGTGGAAGATCCCCCAAGCCAGGCTCAGCTTCCTGGTCAGATCCACCTATGACACCCTACCCTGTCCCCGAAACCTCCACCAATGGTTCAGAGCGGAAGAGACCTGTCCCCTATGCAGTACCACCAATGCAAGCCTCCGGCATATCCTGTCGGGCTGCAGGACTGCGCTGTCCCAAGGCCGTTACAGGTGGCGACACGATCTAGTGCTGAGGAAGCTGGCAGAGGTGGCAGAGTCATGCAGGCTGGAGGCTAACAGCAGACCTTCCGCTTCAGCGAGACGTCCCATCCCGTTCACAAGAGCTGGAGAGAACATCATCACTCCTCGCCAGAGAGAAACAGCAAGACTCCTCTCACCTGGCAGTGAGTGGTCTATGAGGGTTGACCTGGGGAGACGGCTCCAATTCCCTAGGGAGATTGCACAAACTTCACTCCGGCCAGACCTGGTCATGTGGTCAGAACCAAGCAAGACCATCCTGTTGGTGGAGCTCACTGTCCCGTGGGAGGAGGGTATTGAGGCTGCCAACAAACGGAAGCGTGCCAAATACGCAGACCTGGCGGAGGAGTGCAGGGAGGCTGGCTGGAAAGTCGTCACATGCCCCGTCGAAGTGGGGTGCAGGGGCTTTGTCGGGTCCTCAACCGTCCGCTTACTCCGTGACATGGGATGCACAGGAGCAGGGTGTCGGAAAGCCATCAAAGAACTGGCAGAGGAGGCAGAGAAGGGCAGCTTCTGGCTGTGGCTAAGGAGGAAGCATAGTAGTTGGGGGGCAGACAACACCTAGGGCGTCAGCAGGGGGTGGCAGGGAGAGATCCCTGCCACCGCTCCGCCACCAGGAGATGTACTGGGGTTAAAGGAGCGAAACATCCATGACTGGTGGTCCCCAGCTGATGACCCGTCCATGCCCAGAGAGATGTTCAGGTGTTCACCATTCACACACGCACAAATGGCACCGGCGGAGGTGCGTCAGGCAGCAATGCTCTGCAGGTAGACCATCAACCTGTATTCATAAGTTGGTGTCTTTTGCCTTTGTTTAAATGAAACAGCTGCTAAATACGTTCATTATTAAAAACCATTAACCATTAGCAGTGTTTGGACAGGCTTATATTATTTTAGAAGATCAAAGAAGACTAACAAGTAAAAAAACTAAAAGTTAGATTTCTGCCGTCATGAATGAATGATCAAATTACCGATTATTCTGTCTTTCTGTCAATTATTCACATCCCTACTTCAGAGCTGCACTGTGTGAAACTGCATGTATGAAAGGTGCTTCATGAAATCAAGTCATTCTTATTATCAATTATCATGTCTGTCTCCCTAGTTTGTACTATAGAGTTGTGATATCTTTATGTTGTGTGCTACGATGGCTTTGTGGTTTCCTCACCTGCTCAGACTGAAGCTGTTCTCTGACGGCTCGGACGTGTTCCTGGTTCTCTGGATGAATGTCCTGATGTTCCTCTCTGCAAAGGTCAAAGGGCAAAAACATCTCATGTTGATGGCAGGAGGTTTTCCAAGAAAAATAAGCTTTCTGATATTCAACATTGGTATTGTCGATATTAAACGTTGACCAAAGGCCCTAAAATTGTTGATCTCGCTCTTTGATTGCAATGTTTGGTGGATAACGTACGTACATACATACATACATACATACATACATACTTTATTGATCCCAAGCTGGGAAATTACTTGTACCATCAACCTGTCCGCACAACATACATATAATATGACAAGGGGGTAGATAGGACAGGAAGACAGAAAGAGAGGGAGATATTATCGAGTAGATTTATTTCAAATATAAAAAGGATGTGCTGCTGTATCTCATTTGTTAGTTTCATTTTAGTCAATGCTCTAAAATCAAAAATCCAAATATGTGGAATAACACTTTACACGGAGCCGATACATGTTTAATGATCATATGTCAAAACTAATAGTCAAAAACAATTTGCAGAACCTGAACCATTACTTTTGGCTACAGGTGCATTAAGTACCAGGGGCCTCATTTATAAAAGTCTCTGCGCACGAAAATGTTGCGGAAACAGGGATGAAATGTGCGTACGCATCTTTCACCGCCAACGTCGTGATTTATAGAAAAAAACCTTGCGGAAAAGAGTGTGCAGTTCTACGCATCCTTTCACCCTGGAGTAAAGCTCCCGCAAAGTTTTTCAAACAGTGAACTCCGGAGACAACCACAGGAAGAAGGTGGCGGTAATGCACTATATGTGTTTGCAAACCGCCAATAACGCCAAAAGAAGAAGATGCTGTAACCCCCGGAGCTCATTGCGGACCCAACGCACAATGCGCACCACATATGAGTTATTTATTCATTTATATATGTATTTTATGAAAAGCACCCATTATGAAATATGAAATAAAGCAAAATTATGTTCAACACACTACAGCCCTTTCAAATCACAATCCTCGGCCAGACCAACTGTATCACTTAAACATTTAAATGATGAGCTTGATAAATAAGCCACAAAATAGACTTGCGTTGGTCTACTTCATTTAGAAGCACTTCGATCTCCGAATCCGAAAAACGCGCTCTCTTTCTAAAAGGTGCATCCATTTTTCCGTCTAATGATTGGTCAGAAAAGGCTCCTTCCTACTTATAAATATTAAGTGATTAATTAGCATTGACCTTTTAAGGACTATTGAGGGATGGACTTGGGAGGAGCAGAGCGCTCGTGCACGCACGCCAAATTAGACGCACGTTGGTATTTATAACGAGAAGAGTGCGTACAGGTGTGCGCAGCAAGGTTTTATAAATCGGAATGTTTTTTGTGCGTACGCACATTCTGAGGTTTGGGCGTACGCAATGTTCTACGGAGGGTTTCACGCAGTTTTATAAATGAGGCCCCAGGACTGCAAGGAACTGAAGATGTACACATTCTATGGCTAGAGAATAGAATCGTTACAATACAAGCAATACCAAAAATAAGTGTGTGCTGTGGTTTATATTTGCAATAACCCCAAACATCATAATTATTTAGGCCTATAGGCCTCAAGATAGACAAGTGTCTTGCATGATTTTTTTTTAAATGCTCCAGTCTACACGCCTGTACTTTAGGTAGCTAAATTTTGAGTCACCAGATCCAGAAATCCAGAACTAGACCCAAGGTATTTCGAACAATGGTGACACACAGTGTTAAGCTATGCATTACAATCGCCTGCCTCAGTTATGTTTTGGAGGATAAATTTTCATTAACACCGTGTTGGTCAAAATACCTTGGATCCGGTTCTGGATTTCTGGATCCCGTTACTCAAAATGTTGCTACCTAGTACAGACGTGTAAGCTGGAGCGTTTTAAAAAATAATCCTGCAAGCCACCATCTTGAGAGTCTACTGAAAGAATACATTGGGAACCCAGTGCATTAATACCATACCTGCAGAGTAAAGTCAGTAAGCCTCCCAGGAAAGTGAAGCTGAGCACCACCACAAACAGCACCTGGTTGCTGACCCCCTCAATAAGGGTGTCTTCATCTTGGATCAGGTACTCCAGATCCCCCCCACAATGGCCGTCCTCCATATCACAAACTCATAGCCACCAAAAGCCACCACTAAAGACACAATGTGAATATTTAATACATGTATTTTGTTCTTCTTTTGCTAAATAGTAAAAATGTATTAGCTAATGACTTGGAAAGTGTTAATAAGAGGTCAGTTTTATATAACGTAAGTACATATTGCTAAAGGCGGCACCACAAGTTCTCCAACGATTGAAGAAGCCGATATTGCTTTCCGGGACATACATCAGCAGTATTTCCCTTTGACAATGCTGTAGTGGCCAAACAAGTTATTTTTTTCTCATAGTTTCACTTTAGCCCCTTTATATTTGCTCACACAACTGAATCTGAATACTTTCTGTCAAAGTAGTTGTGATTTGCCTGTCATGTCTTGAATTACTTTCTGTTTAATAATTCTTTAATTGTTCAAGATGTTTGAATGAACGATTTTTAAATAACGATTAGCTCCTTAGTTCGGTAAAGAAAAGTAACGATTACATAATAATCGTTTGAATTGCGCTTTAACGGAGGTTTCCATGACTGACATTATAAGACAAGCAGGTGGTCAAGGTAGCCAACAGCTGATTACAACAGACAGCCAGTCTCACTCAGCACAGCAGCTTCTGACGTCCACTGAAAGCTTCCCCTGCACTCCTCCCACAGGCTTAGACCAGTGCTAACAACACAGCTAAAGCTAGAATAATCAGCGAAAACACATCAGTTGATGTATATTTACATTGCTACTGATAGCCTGCCATTAAACGAACCATTTGAATAACGTCTAAAAAAATGCGACTGTCTCAACCTAAAGTTATGTTATGTGTTGTTGGGTTGTTATTAAACGCTGAAAGCGAACCGAACCACCCCCACGCGTCAATCCGTGGAGATCAATGTACGAGTATTGTGTCACGACACCGCCATACCTTCTTCCACTTCAAAACAGACATGTTGAGTTTCCGTATAGTCCGACGCCGATCCCGAACCTTCTGCTCCTTCTTCTGGTGAAATGTGCGGGAGGCTGCACGCAGCAAGTGCGCACTGCTGCCCTCCACAGGTCACTTTTAATACTCCACTGAATTCATTAAATCCTTATGTGGAGCGGTGGAGAAAATGAATGACCGTTTTTGTTGTTTCACAATGTTGAACCGTCACGGGTGTTGACTTCGATGCAGTGACCTAGTCTCACCTAGTTATTACCACATTGCCCTGCCCATTCTTGTATTTGACGTGTGTTACAGTGTTGGCTGTATTGAAAAATAATAAAAAATAAAACCTACCTTTGTTTTCCTCCTCCCACTCTTTTTGCCATAATTTAGCTATTCCATGCAGGCGCGCTGGAACCCGTTTCATGTGAGGGGGGCTGGGGGCAGCGACCGACGAGGGGGGGGGGGGGGTGTGCGATCGTCGACGGGGGGCTGGGTGCGCGATTTCAACACGTTCTCATCCCAACTCGTAATCTACCGACGATTTGTCACGCCCCTAGACGTCTGATACTGACGCAAAAGGTACCCTCCCGCGTCTGTGTGAAACGATCTGGGGGTTCTCATAAACCCGTTCGCGTTGGTAAGAGACGAGCAGAGTCTACAGCGTCCGCAGTCTACTGTGAAACAATTCACTCTAAAAAGGGTTAGGGTTAGCGTAATCTATCACCGTGACCGGGTTATTATTGGAGTGAATGGACGCTGTAGACTCTGCTCGTCTCTTACCACCGCGAACGGGTTTATGAGAATCCCGATCGTTTCACACAGACGCGGGAGGGTACCTTTTGCGTCAGTATCAGACGTCTAGGGGCGTGACAAATCGTCGGTATATTACGAGTTGGGATGAGAACAGGGCTGGCGATTTACGACCGACGGAGGGGGAGGGGTCATTGCCTCAGCCTTGAGGCAATGTGAGGGGGGCTGCAGCCCCCGCAGCCCCCCCCCCTTCCCGCGCTAGTGATTCCATGTTGTATTAAGCTCTTACACTCAACCCTTCCATACAGCACTTCCAGTGGGGGTATTCCAGAAAGCGGATTATGTGAAAACTCTGTCTGTTAACCCTGAGATGAGGGAAACGCTGAGTTATCCGTTCCAGAAAGAGAGGTAACTTAAACCCTGGGTCTGTTACTGCGGTAACTTACTCTGTGAACCTAACCTGCTCGCTGGCAGGTTTTGTATAAGAAACCCAGGGTTTCTACCCTTCTCCTCCCACACGAGGAAGCGGTGAAACATGGATTGCCCATTTCTTCGTAATCCGATCGACGTCGAAGCCGTCATTATTCGTAATGCTTTACGTCGCGAGCGAATCTTCCGTCCCAGATTAGACATTTTATCATTTCCAGAGGAATATCTTTTCGAACGTTACCGCTTTTCATCCAACACTATAATTTATCTCAATCACATTCTCCAGTCATACATCACCAACCTCACACACCGCGGACGAGCACTCACCTCAGAACAAACATTATCCATAGCACTACGTTTTTTTGCCAATGGTAGTTTTCTTTATAATATCGGCGATGCAGAGCACATAGGCAAAGCTACAGTGTGTAGGGCTGTAAGAAAGGTGAGCCTCGCCCTTAAACGCCTGTTACCGGCAATGGTTGTGTTCCCCGGGCACAAACCTGTTAGAAACATCAAGGAGGAATTCCATAGGATTGCAGGTGGCGACTAATGTGGAAATCATATATTCTGTTATTTTAAATTATGAGAGTGGGGTCAGTAGCTTAATTAGCTGTCATTTTGCAGGCCTTCCAAATGTGCTGGGGGTGCATTGATGGAACACAAATCCCCGTTACTGCGCCTTCAGAAAACGAAGCAGACTATGTGAATAGGAAATCATTTCACAGCATCAATGTCCAGGTATGTGACCTACCATCTTAAAAAATATGTACATGCTATTACAACTAACTCATGTCATTCTCTGCACTGTAAAGATCATATGTGATGCAGCATACATCACAAATGTTGAAGCCAAGTGGCCTGGCTCGGTGCATGACTCCCAGATCTACTGGGAGTGTAGTCTGACCAACAGATTTGCACGTGGTAAGGAAGCTAAAGCCTTGTACAAATGTTCTTTGTCTCCCTTTTTAGATGCACTCAAATGTGCCCTCTATAATTACAGGAGAGTTTGATGGCTACCTGCTGGGGGATCGTGGCTATCCATGCCAGCCCTCTCTGTTGACCCCTTACCCTGACCCGGGGCCTCAACGTTTTGATGTGGCCCACTGCAGGACTAGAGCCCGGGTTGAGATGACCTTAGGGATACTCAAATCCCGGTTCCAGTGTCTGCAGAAGCTCAGGGTCACCCCAGAGAGGGCATGTGACATTGTGGCATGTGTTGTTCTCCATAATATTGCAATTATTAGAGGAGAGCAACACCCTGCCGTACAAATCATTGACCCTGCGGATGACCATCCCATCCCTGCAGACGTCCAGGATGGAAGGGCTGCAAGGGACCTCATCGCTCGAAATTACTTTTGATTATTTAGTGTATTTTCTGTTATACATTTCCAGGTTGTTCTCCTTATTTCTTTTATTCATCATATTCATTCATCCTTCACATAAAGAATGTTTATGTTTTAGGAACACAGATGTGTTCTTCCACAACATATAGAGACAGACAGATATCCCTAAGTGCCAACCGTGTACCATGAAGCTCTTTCCTGTGGCCTTGGAAAGGCTTGCATACGTGATTGTGACAGTTTGTCTTTGATCGTAAATCCAAAACGTTATCTGCTATATGGGAGTACAGCTTTGGTCTTCAGAAACAAGCAAATTAAGGCATACCTAACTTGGTAAGAAGTGTGTGTATTAGAGAAATCAGTTCAGACTCTGACCCGATTGGGCCGGTTCGAGAGGTTTCGGACAATTCAATGCATTGAATGACTTCCCGCTTGTGTTCTGTTAAATAAAAAGTTATTTACTCAGACACTTTTGGGAGTGGACCTCCAACATTTCATCATCCACAGACCAGCATTCTGGCAGCCGAGAAGAATATACCACAATTACAAATAAAAAAAACATGACAAATTCACATGTGATTTGGTTCTTCTTTATTCCCTACAAGTACAAAAGCAACAGTCAGGATTTGTAATATATTTCCAACCACATATTGACCCGTTTCACCATGACAATGCACCCACCTCAACTGGCGTTCCAGTAATAGAATTTCTAGATCGTTTTTTTTAATCTTTCGATCCAGGTAGACCATTTCCTTTTCCGTCTTTTTTATAGTTTTTAGGAGGTGCGCCCGGTACAACTCCTTTACTGGTAACTGGGAAACATATGGACGACATTTAATTCCTACAGTTCTACATACAGATTTAACATGGTATTGACCGACAATCTCACCGTGTCAAGCTGTGCTGCGGAAGTTGATGGACCCTCCTCCTGGTGATGCCCAGCCATGTTCTGTTGAAGGACAAGAATGTGCTAGTTTGTCCATTATCTATGCTCATCACTTCAGTGTACTCCAAATTCCACTCAAGAATGTAAATGAATATGAATGGGTAGAGCACTGCCAGCAGCTATACATAATATTAGGACACACTTCAGTAGGCCCCTCCGGATCTCTCCCTGTGGCAGCAGACAGAGTTTCCTCCTCCTCCTCCTCCTCCTCCTCCTCCTGTGATGCAGGAAAATAATCTGTTTCAGAATACTTTGAACTACCATCTGAGGAGATCTGAGTATGGAATACTCACAGCTGCAGGGTTTACAGTTTCAGTCGGAGGCTGAACCAGGCAGATGACTCCATCCTCAACTGTTGGGTGGGTGGATATATATTTGTTAAAAAGTAGGCTATATATTTATATATTAGCTTTATTTTTTTTAAAGACATAAGTGTATACTTGCATCTGATGTAGGCACTTGTGTCCTGGGGGGTGACAGGCTCAGATGAGCTTCCCCCGGGGATGCCTTCAGCCACTGGGCGACCCCTGTTTTGGCTGAGGGCCAGCTCCTCAGACTCTGTCAGAGGTGGTGGAGGTGGCCCTCCACCCATCTTTCGGGCCTCTGCCTTCTTTCTGTTGGCTGAGCAGAACTCAATGTTAGTTTTTAATTAGTATTTTAATGAGTGTTGGTGTAGGCTACAGCGTCACATTTTAAATTACTTCAATAGGTATAAAAGACAAATGTGTTTGTATCAAGTGTACTAAGTGGAGTATTAAGTGAGCGGACGCTGAAAAACAACTTTTTGTTAGGGGTTTAAATTACTATTTGAAGTAGCCACTGAATTAATATTTACTTTTTTTAATAGCCTAAGTCAGTTTAAACAAATACAATTAAAATCAAAGTGAGGTGCAATCATAGGCTAGCAAAATATGCCTTACCATTTTGAATTATGTTTTTATGTTTCATTTTTAGCTGCCTCCACGTCCTTTTTTCTCCTTTAGAATTGCACCTAAAAGAAAATCAGATTTCATTAGGTTACTACTTATAGGCCTTTTCATAACTATAGGCTATGCTACGATCATGGATCGTATGCTACGATTTATGGAATACCCCCCAGATCTAATGAATGTCCCAGTGAGCTGGGACCCAGATATTCTCCAACATAGATACTCGATTTAACACAGCCAAATCTTCTCTGGCCAGACATTTCTGTCCCCGAACCCCCCCCTTCAGTGCTGTTTGTATCGTATTGTATCTGGAATTGCAGAATGCGTATTCATATTGCAGCTTTTCAGATTCTTGGAGCCTTTGGTGTAAATCTATGCATCTGCCCATTTTCCTTTAAGATGAACACTAACTAAAGTCGCAGGGTTACCTGCATCCTCCTTAATTCGGTCTAATACGAAAAAGTCTACCTTCAAGTTTTGGCCTTTGTATTCAAACGAACAGTCGAAGACGAGACGATTCTTTGCATTATGGGTTACCATGTGATGAGGTATATACCATGCTTCTGGGGAGCCTTCAACTTCCTCTGCGGTAAGCCTTTTCACATGACATGCCCATTCAAGCTTAGAGACCTCAGTGTTACAGGCTGCCACTTTCTTTGGATCCTTGGCCAACTTGGATTCAATGGCACGCAGTCTAGCCATCGCAGCCTGTGGAGGAGCATTCATGGGAGGTGTCTCTGGTATCCTTAAGAGAGGTGTGGCATAACGATAGACTCCGTCCACCAAGACTCTCTGTGGCTGCCTCAAGCAAGTTCACTGCCTGGTTATCCAGCTTGGACCGGGTGGCTGCTCTTTCGTTTCGATGGGGCACTGCATCCAATTGCCAGAGACAATCCACATTTTGGTACAACTCATTAGATTGAGAGGTGATGGAGATATGGAAGCACAACAGAAGGGAGAGGTTCTGTCTCTCTTGTTGGACCTTGCAGTGTCCAGACTGCTGCTGGTGCTCCTGATGGGCCAAATCGAACTGGGGCGATAGGTGAGATCAAGTGATTGTGATCTGAGCCAATTAGAAGTAGTGGGGTGACCTGATGCATTGGTGTCAGTGGCAGTCCACATAGGTGTTTATATTTCCTTTGAAGGGAAAGGACAGGGTGTGTGTGCTCAGACAGAGCAAGTCGATCTGCAGTGAAAGCATGGTTGATGTGAAATTCACCAGAACTGGAGGCAGAGCTCACCTTGAAGGAAACAGTAGCCCCCTGAAGTATCTCCACTCCTTGTCTTACTGTTCTGAGAGCTAAGTCCCCTGGTTTTCCATCAAGCTGAAGACTATGAGCTGCTGATTGCAAAAGGATAGTTCGCTCTGACCCATCATCCAGAAGTGCAAACGTCTCCAGGGTATGACTGCCATTCCGCAGGATGACTTCGACCAGTTTCAAAAGGACATGACCGGTGTGACTCAGGCGATCAAGGTACAGGGTGTGGGCTGTGGAATTAACAAGGTAAGAATTTGTATTAGATTTGTTATTGATTTCACAGAGGATCTGTAGATGTCTCCTCTTACAGGTATTGCAGTCTCTGTTTAGTGTGCACTTAGCTGCAACATGTGGTCGGGCACAGTGCCAACACCTCTTATTTTCCTTGATCCATACCATGACTTGTTGCTTGTTCAGGGCTTTGAAATCGGCACACTGGCTTATGTGATGACTTGTGGAGCTACAATAGGCACAGGGGGACCTTGAGGGCATTTGAGGTTCCCTATGCTCCCCGATGCCGTTAGCTCCATGGAGTATAGTTGTGGTTGCATGGGTGGAAGCTAGTGGTCTGTGTGATCGAAAGGGATTCAGGCCTGTGTAATCCCGTCTAGGTTGGCAACGGGACTCCATTTGCAGCCATCCAGAAAGGTTGGTGAGGTCATAGTTGGCATCTACCTGGGTTCTGTACATATGACGTTTGAAGCGGCTAACCTTTTCATTCGGGAGTTTCTCCAGTAGCCTATCTACGTGTGAGCCACAGAGAAGTTCAGCATCGCCTTGGTCAGCCATAGTTCTTAACAGCCCAACCAGTGCTTGGACTCGCAGGGCAAAGGCGTCGAGGGCATGGCCATTGCCAGGACGTACAGGGGGAAGAGCCATTATGTTCATCAGTTCCTTGAGTGCCAACTGATGTGGTTGGCCATAACATTCATCTAGGGCCCTTAAGGCTTCTGTGAATGGCTGATGGGCATATGTATAGGCTAAAGCCAGGCATCTGGCCTGGTACACCTTAAGATGGTCAAGAAGAATGTGAAACTTCAATTGTACCTCATCCTCCCTAATAAAGTCAGAGAATTTAGTGGCTTCGATTGGTCTGTAGCACCTGGATCGGTGAACAGGAGGTGCTGCAACTCCTCTGGAGGAGTCCAAGGATCTGGACTGTAAGGGAAGGGGGGGGTGAGAAGACAAGCCGATAAGAG
Source organism: Merluccius polli (assembly GCA_030340625.1). Lineage (NCBI taxonomy): Eukaryota > Metazoa > Chordata > Actinopteri > Gadiformes > Merlucciidae > Merluccius > Merluccius polli. Next base: position 141,020 of record JAOPHQ010004575.1, read on the forward strand.
ACTGGAGGATGAGATTGCAGCAAAGGATGGGAAGGTGAAGGATTAGACGAAACTGGCTGGTGATGAGGGATTGGAAGATCCAAAGGCATGGAGGGAGGGAGGCGGAAGGATGAAAAGACACAGGCCGGTGAAGGACCGGATGATGCGAGGAGACCGGTTGATAATGGGCTGAAGAAGGGTGCTCTTGTGGGTAAAGGGGACGGGGGACTAATTGCGTGGGCTCTGATGCTACTTTTTCCCTATGAGGGCTTCTGGGCTAGGCTGAAGATACTGCTGCAGGTTCATGGCGGATAGTTGGTGGGACTGGGGGTGACCCAACTGGTGTCTGATTTGGTTCACAAGGGTAGTTATCTAGTGGTGGGTGTGATACATTTCGGTGACTGGTCAAGGAGGAGCAGCTGCTTCCTGGGCTGGAAGCTTTGTGTCGCTCCATGAGGCGCTGCAATATCTCTCCTTGCTGCTTTACCATTGTCACCGTTTCAAGTAGCTGTTTCATGATGTCAGCTTGGCTGGGTTCTGGAATGCCGTCTTGCTCTCTGGTGGTAGATGTAGGAGGCGGTTGGGTTCCACTAGTGTTGGTGAGGGGTTGACTGTGGTCAGGGTGCTCAGAATACTCTTCCTCATCATCTCTTTCATGCTCTTCCTGTTGGCCCTCATGTGGGTCATGTGCATTTTGTATTTGTAGCTCTATCCCCATAGCCAACTTCATAGTCCTCCAAGCGCCGAGGTATGCGGGTTTGGCGTCGAAGCTGGAGAGCTCCATGGGTTGGAGTTGACTTCCCTTCAGCCATGGCAATGTTCACGCTCCGGCTCAAAGGACCACTTGTAGAATCCATCTCTAGGATTGGTTCACAGGAGATCGAGCATCACCATGGTACATCGATAAGAATGTAGGAGGGACAACTGATTTTCAACTGTTTCCGTTTAAGCCATTTATTGTCGCTATGCACACATTTAGAGCAATAGGAGATGATGAGGCTTGACAGTTATGGGTTTCTATGAATGAAAACAGAAAAACACACAAGAATTACATTACAGTTAACCAATGTATAACATCACACTTAGCAATTAGGTACCTAACAAACAATCAATATTGGTACTCTAACCAAGGAGGTGAGGGGTAGGCCTACCACTGCTGAGTACTACATAACAAAGGAACATCCATTTAACAATTACATAACAGCAACAATTCAACATTCTAAATTAGGTTATAAGGATTCTTGCATTTCCCCAAGAGCTACAATTAACAAATCATGTGCACTGCGCACTTACACACATTATATCTGTAGTCTCAAGGCAAACAGACAAGATGACAATTATAGCATTTACCAATCTATACTGGTCAAACATTTAATCACATCCAATCTACAAATAACCATTAAAGTAGCGCAACATATGAAAAAGCAGTAAACTCACTTTATCACACACAACCATAGGGTTTTATCTGAATCACAGGGACAGAGGGCCCTCACATGCTGCTTTGTGTTGCTGCCAGGGCCAGAACAAAGGAAATGGGGCGGGACATATAGAGTAGACCCTTGATTAGGAGTGAGTGAAGTCAGGTGAGAATGGGTGGATCCATGCCATGTAAGTAGGTGGAGGGTTACTGAATAGTATGGCTCTATTCTACACTACATCTGGTGGAACAGGTGGCCAGCACACTTCCGGGGGCCATCGACACTGCCAAGCCCATCGGCCATCTTTCACTCCCACTTCCCGTGCTCTCATACCCATGGAATTGTATATATCTGTATCTGTATATTGTATATATCATTAGATGATGTATGACATTATTGACTTTCTCACACTTTGCAACTGTCTTCTCTACATGTACCCTCCATGTCATTCTCTCCAGAAATGTTTCAAAAGGCTTGTTATATAGCCTGAGAACTTGCTGTGACGCTTTCTTTTTAAAACCATAGCCCACATACTTTGACTTTGCAAACTGAAATAAAACTCGCATAAGGGACAAAATATCCCTGTTTCTCAAGCATATATGCTAGTCTGCTCTAACCATTCATTATTTCACAGCTGTAAGTGCAATTGGGCGGTAAGAGCCAGGTTCATTTGCTGTTTCACCAGGTTTTTGTACAGGGCCAACAATTTAATGTTTCCATTCCTTTGGCAAATGTCCATGTTCCCATATTGTATTGATTAATGTTAATATCTCCTCTAGTACCAGATCATCCAGATAGCGAAATATCTGGAACCCTAATCCATCCCTTACAGGTGTGGTGTCTCTCCATTTCGGAAGGCTTTTTTAAGTTCTTGCAGATAAAAGAAGGTATTCACTACATTAGTAGTCATTATTATGCTCTAGTTTGACATTATCATTCTTCAACTTCTCCTCCCTCTTCTTTTTTTTTTTGCTGAGCTTATATTCTCTGAGGACTGTTTTAAATGTTTTGACAGCATGCCTGCCTTAGCTTTGTTGTCTACTACCTCTTTCTCTCTTCAGATTGTAAAATTGGTACTTTAGATGTCCTGTACACCCCTGCCATTCGATGCACCAAAGCCCATAACTTCCTAATCTCTGTTTGGGTCTAACTTGCTAATGGCAAAACATGCGCCGGTTTTCTCTCTTTGCATCCTTTATAACCCTCCTGGCCTTTGCCCTGGGTTTCTTATATTCAATTGCATGGCTTTCCACTGGACTGTTCCTCAACCACCTGTGTGCTTTATTTTGAGCAGGTACAGCAAGATTGCATGCATAATTTCACTATGGTACAATCTGACGTTCTTTTGGACCTTGCGTCTTTGGTATGAACTCATCTGCAGCCAATACTAGCATTTCGCTAAGTGATCTGTTCCACCTGTCCACATCCTCACTACTTAGATTTCCAACCTCTGCCTGAGACTTCTCTTTGAATCCTGCTCTTTTACTAGTATCCTTCTGAGATTTGTGTACACATTACACACGTTAGAATGTCATTGCTGAATACATGTGAAAAACACTGTAAAACTATGTAGTGTACTGTTTTTCACCATTTTTGCAGTCAGGATTTTCTGGGCGGGGCTTAAGGGGCACCTGATAAAGTGAATACAGTCGAACACACAGTCCACATCTCAGCGAATTCTCGTTTTGCTTTTCTTTTTGTTGAATGTCCACGATAGTTTCCACTAATTTACACATATCAAAAATCAGTTTGAATCCGTATTACAGTCCATGTGCATTATGTCCACACCAGAGCTTGACTGGTCACAGTTTTTGCTTTTTCCTATTGTAGAGCAGCGATTTAAATGTTATATTCATTGAGGAAATGTTTAAACATTACAGTTGGATTGCGTTTTAGTTAGGCTATTGTTAAGGGCAGGGTACTTTGTAGTTTGCCGATTGTGTCGAAATATTGACCAAACGATGGCTCTATAGAGGATTGCTGGAGGCCCCGTCTCCTCAGCAGGTATGCACCTGGGCAGGTATACACTGCTAGACATACGGGACTCATCCCGGGACTCATAACATCTCTGATCCCAATAAATTTGTCTGCCACTGCAATTACCTAATTACCTCCTCCTGCCTTCTTTTTGATCAGGAACCTGACACCAATATCTGATGTTTCTGAGTCACACAATGAATTCTGGGCCATCCAACCACAATGTGGGCATTTCTGTGACCGTGGCAGTCTGCTGGTAAAATTGATACGTTTGTATGCTAAATAACATAAAATCTTTAAGGTCAGTCAGCGACAACATACATCAGCAAAATAGATAAATAATTTAAATGCCTTAGTATTATTTTACATTACAAAGTGTAGTTTCCTGCATTATTGGACACCAATAACGTACTAATAAAAGTAAGCCATAGAATAAGCCATAGCCATAGTATAACATAAGTAAACTTGAAAGGAAGTAAACATCTGTTGATTTGTTTTTACATCTTCAAGTTGCAGTTACCTTTTCGATCAAACGGGGGCAGTATGCACTTCAGTCATTGTTTTTGTACCACCATGATGCAGGTGATGAAGAAGAAATGCAATAGCTATCCATAAACGTGGTGCTGTATATTTTTCTCTGAAAAATCAACCAAACTCCCCATCTTGGAGAGTGGATCACCACTGAGAGGTTTTGGACCGAAGAGGCAAAATGCCTCGTTATGCACAGTTAGTGATGGGACCGGCGGGTAGTGGCAAAGTAAGATTAGTTTGGTATATGAAGCAAAAGATAGCAATTTGCTAACTTATTACCTAGTTGAATTGAGTGGTGAAAATGCATGCATACGCCTACTTTACCATAAGTTATTCACATATTTATTCAGAGCCTACTTTATAAATCCCGAGGGAATTGTTTCTGTCAAGATAGCCCTGTTCAATATAGACTGTAAAAATAGAGAATATAAAATATGAATGTGATGTGAAACGATATGCTCTGCTCGCCTTTCAGAGCACATACTGCGCTACTCTGGTACAACATGCAGAGGCCATCAATCGTTCAGTCCAGGTGGTGAATCTGGACCCCGCCGCCGAGCACTTCAGCTACCCTGTCATGGCAGGTGAGGTCCATACGGTACACCATGCTGCTCTGTGGACCCGTCCACCCTTTCCATCGTTAACTCAGACAATAGCTTGTTGTCTTCAAACGGGGCACAGCGTCTAATAATCACGGCATTAAAAACTAGTTCTGTAAATCTCTATAACACTTGTTTGTTGATTGTAGATATCCGTGAGCTCATACAGGTAGCTGATGTGATGGAAGATGAGTCTCTCAGGTTCGGCCCGAATGGAGGGCTGGTCTTCTGCATGGAGTACTTGGCCAATAATCTGGATTGGTTGGAGGAGAACCTGGGTCATGTGGAGGATGACTACATACTGTTCGACTGCCCAGGTAGCGTCCTTAATGTGATGGGTAATATCACACATACATCCTACCAGGTATTCACGTTACTGTGTAGATTGGAGTCCTTTATCTTTTTTTTTTGGAATTGCAATTTAAGTCTCTATTTGACCACATAAAATGTTTATTCCAAATGATAACTGAAATCGACCCTTTCTTAAGTCAGCAGCACCTCATATTATTGTGTTACACTGCAGGTCAGATCGAGCTCTACACACACCTGCCAGTGATGAAGCAGCTGGTGGAGCAGCTGCAGCAGTGGGAGTTCCGTGTGTGTGGCGTCTTTCTGGTGGACTCGCAGTTCATGGTAGAGACCTTTAAGGTAATCCTATCTTGTTTTAATTAGTTACACTTATATATATTATATATATATATATATATATATATAGTTTTTTTTAGTACTAATAATTACTAATAAGTACTTATAATAAAGTTGTACTACTTCGACCTCAAGTTTTTAAAGTCACCTTAGTAACAATGCATAAAAAAGTAATGATGGCGGAATAATAAAAGCCTTTCAAATTAGATGTCATTTTGTCTGACAATGATGTGACAAATTACATGTGTCTTACGTATGATGCCATTTCTTATCATGACTGCCACTGCGTTAAGAGGTGGGAGCGCGCCTCCTTCGGGCATGGGGTTGTCGGACTATGGTGGGCCCTGCAGTAGGATGGCGTGCATCAGGGTGAAATTGCGCAGGACACAACATGCCAATACAATATGGCAAACCTTGAATGAAAGGAATAAGTCAATAGGAGGCCTAAGAATGTTTGTTACTCTAGCTATTTTAGGTATCTACCTTATGACACCTTTTCTGGCTGGTATTGCAGTGTTCCTTCTGTGGCTGACAAACATAACCAACGACCCATCAGGAGCCCATCGTGCACTCAATGGTGGACTTCAAGTGTGCGTGGGCCACCATGGCTTGAATGGATAGCCACGATCGCCTGTTGGCATGAACAGGTCTACAATTTAAAAAATGCATCTGTCTAAAGCACCACAAAATATGCCAGCACACACAGTGAATAACTTACCAATGAGCCATCCGTCATCAACTCTAGATGCGAAGGCCCACAGAATTAGCCTCGCGAGACCAGCCTGATCTCGGGAGCTCCATGATATTCTACTCACAGTTCAGACTGGCATTACACGACGGAGATAATTTGGAGCAGATCACCAAATGATCGTCCAATCGGCGTTGGTTTTGAGGCGGGTTCAAGTGTGACGCAATGAGGAGCGACTCTTCAGTCTAAACAACATGGCGGCTTCCGCGGATGTGATCGAGATGCGCGCAGCTATCGAGCAAGTTTTAGCAGAATTAGAGTGTATTCCTTCTCTAAAATATGAGCAAAAAGCGGCACTGGAGGCTTTTCTCGGAGGAAAAGATGCTTTTGCCCTTCTCCCGACTTGTTTACTTGATGAGCTTGCCTCGATGCTCTGTTATCACGTCATACGCTTCGTTGATCTGATTGGTTGATTTGGCCCGTCAATCACCAACATAGGCAGATGGTTTATCCAATCAGCAACCAGTATTTTCGCCCCCTCCCAAAGGCTCTCCAACGGAACGATTCCAGATGGAAATGCTGAGCCAACGCGAATCATTCCATCTGGCAGAGTCAGGTTACCACAGAATTGTTATGCAAGATGAAAGAGTCGTGCCTCCCACCCGGCCATCTTGCGCCAACATTTAACAGCTTCAAATGTGCATTGCATATCGCTTGGACATTAACTAGGTGGAATCCCTTTGGGTTGACATAGTTGAATTCGTTGTGTGATGGTGATCTCAGTGCTATGTTAGTGCAGTCTATCACTCCTATGATTTGGTTTCTCATATGTTTGGAAATGTAAAAATTGAAGTCTGTCTGTTGAGCTGCAGTGTATGGAAACTGAATGTATGTGTGTAACGTAATGATGGCGTCAAGTACTGCAGGCATTTACCTGCTTAATGAGGGCTGGGAAATAACAGCTATTTCCCATAACGCTCACTGAAATGTCCCAGTAGCCAAAAACCTGAGGGTGGAGAGGAGCTGGACTTGGACGGTCTCTCTCTAGCGTTGGTGCCAGTTGTTGGCAGTGAGTGCTACCGGAGCTTTTTCTTGAACGGGGGGTGCTACCGGAGCCTTTAGTTGCCCGATTGTTGAGCGGGGGGGGGGGGGGGGGGTGCTACCAGAGGATTTCGGTTCGCGATAATATCGGCGATAAAAATATTATCGCCGATAAAAGTTGCGCGTTATCGCAGCGCGGTAACGCTGATAACGGACCATCACTAATTATTATATAGGCCTACTTTAGGTGTAGGACTACATCAATTGTATCATTAAAAATCCTGTTACTTCCCAGGGGGAAATTGTATTTGTAAAAGTTGGTCAAAAGCATTAACTGATTCCAATTTCAGTCTGGTGATTTTCCTTTTCACTCTACTGTTTGCTGTGCGTTCATTTACTCCCGATGTACACACATTTTCAAGCCAAGAACAAATCCCACGTTTTGTCAAAAAACTGCCTGGTTTACACACAGGTTTTTCTTAACTGCCATGTAAACACCAAAGCCCTTTTACCAGGGTCCAAAATGAACACCTGCCACCAGCCAATGGCAGATCAATTTGACCATTTGGCAGGTAAAAAAAATGCAGGGTAATGCCTGGCACACACTAGACGATTTAAAATGTTTTGAAAACATGAGAGAGACCACACACCTAATGATAGATGAAGATGAATTTAACTGTTTTGGTAATTAAATGTGTGTGGAAGGCAATGACTTTGCCAACACACCCCACTACACTAACCGATTCCATTCCCGAAAAACCCAGTCCTCTGATTTTCAAAACCGGAACTCTTGCAAATCGCAATCTCACGATCAAAAACGTGACTTTAGTGTAGGGTTTCTCAACGGGGGCTGTACCGCCCCCTTGGGGGCGTTATAAACATTTTGGGGGGCGCTGGACGCGTGAGGGCTGGTATGGGGGCGCTCAGGCACGAATGGGGGCGCCACCATTTGGCTTGTACAAAGTTCATTTGAACTCTACATTTTAAACTTAATGGTTTCCCAACTAAAAATAAAGCTGCTGCCTGAGACCAAGAACCCGAGTCTGCTGCTTCCACCGCTGGGTAAAATGGAGTAAACCCCGATGTTGCCCTGGAGATCTCCCCTCTACTCCCTGATCACGATCGGACAAGCCGAGCAGGAACGGTCTCCATAGTAACGCCCAAACAAATCCACCACAGCAGCAGCGAAACCCGGGAAACACAAACGCTACTTTTGACAGCTGTCACCTCATCTTCGCGGGCTATAACCAATGAAAACGTACACAAGCGCGATAATGTAACCACGTTTAATCACACACATTACAATCAAATAGGGATGCACCGAATATTTAGCCTGGCTCCGCCCTCCAACGTACTTCCGCTCAATTTTCATTTCCCTTCAGTACTCCGTCTGGGTTTTCGGCATATTCGCGGGTTTTCTCCCGGTAAAGTTTTACCTGTCCAATCAGCGAACAGGAGGCGCGGCCTGAGAACAGTGACGTAGAGGTCGTGCGCGAATTTCAGTTACTGAGCATAAGTACGGAGGCGGGCGGAGGCTAATGCTAATGCTCACTGCATCTGCCGTTTGTATACTGCGCGCAACGTGGTTTCTGGCGCATGAAATACGTCACGACCAAACGTTAGCGATTGGTTATGGCAGATTCGGAGTGGCACTGGGCAGATCCAATAGTTTTAAACTTCAACAGAGCACCCGCCTTCAGTTAGTTAACAATTGTCAATGGTGAGTGGCCAGACTCTCTGTACAAATGAAATGTAGTACGAGAGGCTGGTGACCAGGCTACCGAATATTCGGTGGAGAGTGAAAAACAAGGCCGAATATATATATTAAATATTAGCGCCGCGTTTTAATGATGCAAGCAAACAACGTGCAGTGACGCGGCGCGTTTTACTGACGCAATGAAAGAACGTGCAGTGACGCGGTAAACATAAACAACGATGTCGGCAGTGTGGAGATATTTCAAAGTTACGGAGAACGAAAAAAGAATTGCGGTTTGCAGCCGAAATATAAAGTACAGTATACGTACGGGATAATGCCCGACGAAATGAATGGACTTCGCGTAAGTCCTCCGCTTCGTGTCGGACGGTTCACGCCTCCGCGTCGTCCATTCATTTCTGTTAATGGACACCTGGAAGGGCATTATCCCGCTTATACCATGGTCACTTACGAAAGAAAGACATATTTAATCAATGAATAATACTTTAATGCGTTTTAGAGTTAAAATCGTGAGGTTTTTTTTTATTTTTACAAGTCGAGCTGACTATTTAATATCTTATATAACCTATTCTATTTAATATTTTATATCACATTACAACTAAAATAACATTTCCATGTTGTTTCCCAGTTTCTCCAGTTAAGTAATGTACAAACATGACCTATTATATGTCTCAAAAACATACATTTTGGAGGCAATGTTTAAAATCAATGCTTTAATTTCCTGTAAAATGATCAGATTTGCTCAGCAGCACATCAAGTTGTTGGGGGCATAAATACATAAACAGCTCCAATCCAATACAAACAGGGATTTTAAAGCAAAACAATGGCTTCTCTCATCATAAAACCCGATGTCAGTTGTCCTCCAGTCTTAACACACTGTTCACTACAAGAACACTTAAAGCACCAGCAGTTTATTGCCATGTACCATGTAGTTTATTGGGGGGTTTTTGTAAGGGGGGGCGGTACGAGGATCATGGAATGGTCAGGGGGGCATTTGTTCAAAAAAGGTTGAGAACCACTGCTTTAGTGTAAAAATACATGGCGGACGGCGGCGGCCATGCCATGATAGCTATGCTAGCTTTTGAACATGTTTTTTTCTGAACATCCTAAGAAAAACGAAAGCACTATGGACAAAGTTATGGAGACGGCATGAAAATGGACTGTACATGTTGCAGTGTGAGGTGGACTCCATTTCATGGCTATAGTCTTTCCTACGTGGAAATCCATACACTGCATACTCTGTTGTCCTCAGGACACTGCAGGATATCAGATCGTAAATATTGAACATGTTTAATATTTGCGATTTCAAATCGGTGCAGTCCTGATTTGATTTTTTGAAACATAACATACCCCACACCATAGGATAATCTGACCAAAAAAATAACCATAAAAAAATCGGGGCTTTGCTGACCAGAGTCGGAAGAGGGAGATTGGGCACAAAATCAGGCTCATCGTCTAGTGTGTACCCAGCATTAAATATTAAAACAATTGCATGGCCGGTAGATTTTTCCACTTGGCAGGTAAAAAGAAAAAATGCTCTGCCTAAAGCTTCCTACCCACTAGGCGACTTTTAAAGTTGGGGCCGACTTCGGCCGTACACACTGCATGACAATACATGGTCTTGACAATCAGTTGCCGTCAGATTGGTGGTCCACACTAGGCGACTGGGAACATTTATAGTTATTGAGTAATGCCATTCTCATTATCTTTGTGTCTTTCTGCAATCAAACAATGCAGGCACAGAACACATACATGGCTAGAGTAGCAAGCTCAAATCTCATTGGCTGTTGCCAGCATAGTCACCAATCTCAGTCTCATTCCCCCCCCACACTACATCCGATCATATCAAACCAGTTTGGAAAAATCTTTTGCCCTCCCGACTCTCCGGGGGCGGTGGAATTGCATGTCTTGAGACCCCCCACATTACACAAGTCAGAGCCGACTTCAGCCCGAATGTCCCCCCTCTCCCCAACTGAGTTGGCCGAGTTTAGTCGACCCTAGAATCGGCCGGTTTATCGCCTAGGCCCTAGTGGGTAGGAGCCTTAACCAGGTTTCACTGTGACACCATGTGAAACAACATACTGAATTTCAATTGTCAATGGTTTCTCATTTTTCTTGAGTGCAGTTCATCTCGGGAGTGATGGCTGCCCTGAGCGCCATGGTGTCTCTGGAGATCCCTCAGGTCAATATAATGACCAAGATGGACCTGCTCAGCCCGAAGGCCAAGAAGGAGATAGAGAAGTGGGTGTTTGGTGTTTCTGAGCTGATTCATGCCTTGCAAGAATAGATTGTCACAATCAAGTCTGTAAAAGATTAGGCTTCCCTTGAAGAAAAGAGGCCTACCATTTTTGAATATTGATCTTAAATTATTGGAGATTATTAGGCATGAATTATAGGAGCAAGTTTACAAACAATACTGGTGCACAACGCATGTACATTTTAAAGATTCTTTTGAAAAGATCAACAAAATATATTGATATCATAGGCCATGCTTTCCATAAGTCTTTCTTGAAGTTGAGACTTGGATCTTTATGCTTTGCATTTTGTATTAATTATTTAGAGACACATAAATGTATGACAGATGACAGATCCATTATTTAGTCTGATTTCATAATACAATTATTACAATGGTTTGTCTTTCCGAATCAGATATCTGGACCCAGACATGTATTCAATGATGGAAGATAACTCGGCCACCATCAGAAGCAAGAAGTTTAATAAGCTCACTAAAGCCATCTGTGATCTGGTGAGTTCAATTCAGTCAAAGTATGATTTCTGTTATACTGGAGGTGTCTGCTTCTCTGCTTTTCCTTTATTCTCCTTTTTCTTCTAGATGTGACTACACTCCTGCTAAGCTTTAACAAAATGGTTTATGTTTAATATTACATCTGGCTTATTGAAGTCTTTTTAAGATGTGACCATTAACAACCTAAGCATTTCACTGCATGTTGTGCAGGTATAATTGTATGAAAAAAAGCTTTGATTTGTGAGAACCATGAAAAATTACAAAAAACAATCTGCAGATTATATATGTTATGTTTTGATTTAAAAGACAACAAAACTATGTTTTTTTGACCAGATTGATGACTATAGCATGGTGAGATTTCTTCCCTTTGACCGCACCGACGAGGAAGGAGTCAACATAGTACTGCAGCATATCGACTTCTCTATTCAGTATGGAGAAGACCTGGAGTTCAAGGAGCCAAAGGTGTGGTATAGTGTAATATGGCGTGATGTCCTTGTGGGAGCTTGCCTGTAGCTTTTATAGGAACATTTATGGGTAGTCTCATCTGCAATCATGTTGGAATAACGAGGCTGTGGTTATATTCAGATAAAGACACCAGTCTTTATATTATACAGTGGTTATATTCAGATAAAGACACCCCCACCCCCCCCCCCCCCCACACACACACACACACACACACACACACTCCAACGACGTAGGAGAAGCTACGGTAGCCTGTACTGGCCAGTAAGGTGCCAGTAGGGGCTAGGGGTGCAATAAATACCTGAAACCTGTGATTTAATACATGGTCCAAATCTCAACGATTGTTTTGGTTTTTTGTATAAGTATGCGATAGTTTCCACCATTGTACACATTGAAAGTCATCTGTATACAGTATGTGTGTTACATTCACACTGGAGCTCCACTGGCCACGCAGTTTTTTACCTGCTTTTTCCTGTTGTAGAGCTAGCAGGTTACACTTCTAAACAACCATTTTAATGTTATATCCATTCTGAACATTTTGTGAGACGTATCCGGTTTAATTGCACTTTATTTAGGCTATTGTTTAGAGCAGGGTACTTGTGCCTATTGTGTAGAATAATTTACCAAACAATGGCTCTATAGAGGAGTGCTGCTGCTCGACGGTTACACTATGTGCTGCTGCCCGTCTCCTGGGCAGGTAGACACCGCTAGACACATGGGACTCATACCGGTGATCACGTCTTTAGTTCATCATGTCACATCGCTAATTCAGAGCATGAATATCTGTTGAATATCCAATATTTTTAACTTAAAAATACAAACACTTTCAAACTAGATAAAGTGCTATTGAAATTATCTACACCACCACAGTAGCGCTATGCTGCTATAAATATAATTTTCAATTTTGATGTTGGGACGTCCCTGGCGGGCGGACATTATTGTAAAACATATTGAAGGCGGGGGAACTCCACCCCCCGGGCCAGCTACTTAACGTTGGCGAACAAACCTATTTTAGTCTCAACAACAATATGCAACTGCGCAGGCTCTAAAGCCGTTTGTCCGTTCTGGGCTACTGTAGAAACATGGCGGTGCTACATGGCGGTGCAACATGTAAACGGCTCATTCTAAGTAAACAAAAACACGATTATTATTTTCAGGTCATTATACACCAATTAAAACATACTTATGAATATTATATTCAATTTCTGCCAAGAGTTGCCACTTAATTCCACACATTATACCTTTAGCTGTTGTATTGGTGTGGGTGATACACTCCATTTTGGTAATCTGTAGTATAGCTGTAAACAAAGTATAACAAAGTATTAATTGCGGTACAGGGATCTGTGGTAAAGCATCTGTGCATCTGTAAAAAAAAAAAAAAAAAAAAAATTCTTTCATACTTCTTCGTAGGAGTTAGAAGAAGATTCTGGGAACCCGCAACATGATGCATTCTTTCAAGACAACGTGGAGAGTTGAGAGGATGCTGAAATAAATACCTGAAAATTGCATGCATGTCAATAATCCAAAACACAACACATCAATTCACAACAACAAGATGCTACTCGACTCCCGCGATGCTTTGTATATATCAGTTGTCTGAGTTTTATTTATTTTCAGGTGTTTACTTTTGTTTTTCTTGTTTAAGACTTGTATGTGATTTTAAATAAATATGTACAGATATTTTTTTCTGGATGTGATTTTTAACTTGACGTGTCGGCTGGGGCTGGGGCTGATCGTTTGTCAAAGTGGTACTTAACATTTTGGAGACCTGCTTACGCGCAGTTTCTATATGGGTACCAACTTTGAAAACTCTTGAGTGTTTGACGTTTGGAGTGGTTGAAGTCAATGTTTTTTCCCCATTGAAAAAATAGCTTGGTGAGCACCTGCAACAGTGGTCAGTTTAAATTGATTCAGACCCACCTTATGGGTCCTTGAGGCGAAAAGGTTCAGCATGTCAAATAAGACCCAGATACAAAGTTTCTGAATTTTTTGTTGAACGGGGCGGGGGCATGGCCGTTTAAGTTTGACCACAAATTATAGCGCCCCCTATGATCAAAGCGGTACAAAACTTTTTGAAGGCTTGCTTACATCCGGTTTCCATGTGTGCCAAATTTGACAACTCCTAGATGTTCACGTTTGAAGTGGTTGATTTTAAAGTTTTTGACTTATTCACTTTCCACATTAAATAAAATTATAAAAATGAATATTACAAAAAAGTGTACAATGTGTAAGAGCCAAATACGTTGTTGGAATAACCAGAATTTAATTGTAATTTACTGTATCTACATTTGGTGTCATTGTGCTAATATCTATGGGCTAAAGTATATAGATAGGACCTTCACTATCGTAAGGTGTTTAGACCCCAGAAGGGCAAAGGTTTTTTGACCGCTGTGGCGCTAAAAGTTTGTTTGTCATGCTGTGAGTTGTTTGGGTTTTTGATGGAAACAAAAAAATGACTTTATTCTAGTGTCGGGAGGGGCCCCGATACCGCGCTAAAATGCTGGCATCGGTATCGGCGATTACGAACAAATAATGCGCCGATGCCATTTACATATACTAATATGAAACTTGGAACGCAGCGCTTTGCGTCTTTCTCTCCCTTCACTCACTGCTGCGTGTGATCACACGTGTTCAGTGCATGCCGTGCCAAGCAGCTATCCTATTGGCCCACTCCGGCCGCCCGGCCGCGCATGTTGACCGACCGACAAGCGACGACGACAAAGTACCAAAAAAAAGAAAGAAAAAAAAGCACCGGAGACGCGGAGGGCGCGCGGTTCAGCCGCGCGGCGCACAGAAAAGTTGCTCCGCCTGCGGACGCGCCGGTGCGGGGAAACTCAGTGAGCGGGTCCGCCTGCCGGTGCGACGCACCCGGTCACCACCCATGCCCCCCCCCCCCCCCCCCCCCCCCCGCTCCCCGGGGTGCCATGCGGACACAAACAAGGAGAAGAGGGGAAAAAGCAGGAGAGAGAGGGAGACGCGTCTTGCTCACAGGCGGGAGATCGCTCAAATGGACAGACAGTGACCGCATCACAGACGACGAGTTAAGCTGTAATCGGCTTCTTCCCCCCCCCCCCCCCCCCCCCCCGCTACATACTAGTAATTATCTCTAGTTATACTATATTATCTAATTATACTAGTAATTAAGCCATGATAGCAATGATTTTACATCCAAGTGAGTATGCAGTTCTTTAGTATTAGAAGAAAAAAAGCTTGTGTATATATATATATATATATATATATATATATATATATATATATATATATATATATATTATTTTTTTTTTTTTCCGGCGTGGTATCGGTATGGTATCGGTATCGGCCGATACTGCACAGCCGGGTATCGGTATCGGTATCGGGGGCCAAAAAATGGTATCGGTGCAACACTACTTTATTCACATTCATGTTACGAACCCAGCTCGTTACGGGAAAAGGGAAGTAACACGCGCAACCCGATGGGATGGGGTTGTAATTATAGTGCTGTTTATTACAAACCACAAGGGAATAGTAAATAACAAATAAACAGAAAAGGGCCGTAAGGTGCTGTCAAATCAAAGAACCAAATATAACAAAAAGAGAACTCCTTAAGAATAAAGTGGAGCTACTTATCTATTAACTAAAGGGGTTGCCAACAGGCCCCAAATAAAATTGTCCTAAAACCAAACCTAACTAGCTACTCTGGCTTATACAAACAGAAATACACATGATCAGCACCCTCTAAACCTAGGGTCCCTAAACAGGGAAAAACGTAAATGTGAGTGCCGGTAAACCCAGGCAGTACAGAAGTGATATCTCCTGGCCCAGATCTGGGAACACACAACACAATCTCTAACAATTTCTCTCTCTTTTGCGACTACTCCGCTCAGTGTCCTATAGGTGTCTGCCCCCGCTTGTCACCAGGCGCACCGGGCTTTTATTCCGCCTCCACGGCGCTGTCGCTCTCTGCTTGGCTGGGCCCCCAGTCAGCCGCCGAATGTCATGAACTGGAAAATACTTTGGATCCTTTGATGTCCCGGCTTTCATATAGAGATGGGTACACCCAATTCTGTCATGATGAGCTAGAAGTAGAAGAAGCACATCTGTGTCACGTGCTGACACGACTATTGTGTCCATAGGATCCAAAGTATTTTCCAGTTCATGACATTCGCAAGTTACTCACTGATGATCAAGTGGACACACTCCTTGCCTTCCATGCCATCACTGGCTGTGATAGTGGCTCTCAGTTCAGTGGTCACGGAAAAAAAAGTGCCTGGCAGGTGTTCGAGCAACATCACACTGATCTTACTGGACTTGGGAAGGGCCCTCTCACAGAAGAAGTTTTGAAATCAACAGAGAAATTCATCTGTAAGATGTATGGTGTGCCCGAGGTTGATACATGCGACAAAGCAAGAGTGAAGTTGTTTTGCAGAGGTCGTCCACAAGAGACTCTGCCTCCAACCTCAGATGCAGTGAAGTTCCATATTATGCGTTCACACTATCAAGCGACAATATGGAACCAAGCTCACCTGCCACATCCTGATCTTCCTCCAGTGGATGAAATGGGATGGATGCACAAGGAAGGTAATTTAGTGCCACGGCTAATGTCTCTGCCACCTATGCCTAAAGCCTGCAGGGAGTTCACTTCATGTGGGTGTACCAAGGGATGCCTCAGCCAACGATGCAGCTGCAGGTATGTGTATAGGGAATTAGCCGATGTTGATCATTGTGTACAAGAATTAACAAATATGATAGACTAGTAGAGTATTCTAATTTACCTGTACTTGTACTGGTTGTGATCTTTCTATTCTATTCCATTTAACCTTTTCTATTCAGAAAGAGTCGCATGGAATGTGATGCATGCAACTGCAGGAAACCTGACGACACTTGCCAAAATATTGAAGAGGACTGCGAATAAGCTGTCATTGTAACTTCTACTGGGATATAGTTCAGTGAATATCACCATGATCCATGGATCTTCCTGCTTTTTGATCTTATTTGATTGACAACTTCTTTAGTACTAATGATGACGTTTTTCTCTACTTGTGTGATTTTCAAGCTGATTATTGACAGGATGTTAAATTCCCCATTTGTGAAAACCTGTGAATATTTAATTAAAGTTTGTAACTTTTTATATTTGTTTGTACACTTGTCCTCAAAACAAAATGCAAAGTAAGTAAACACAGCGTGATAATATCAACAATAGTAATAATAATAATAACTTAGAGAAAGAGCAATTATTCAGTTAAAAACGCCTGTATTTGCAATGTCTAAGCAGTTTCTTCACATTACATCTCAAATCTGAATATGGCATTGAATTGCCCATGTAGGAAAACTTACAAAAGCACATTTATTTCATGTTTTCATCTTGTTTAGTCAAAAAAATATACTGAAAAAGATTTCAGCCTGGCGATGGCGGCCATTTTGAATTTCTCAATTTTGAGGCATTGTGGGACATTTTTGAGCTTCATATACAGCAGATTTGGATTCAGCACCCCTTAATACCCCTAGAAATGTTGTACAATATAAATTATCACAAAATGCCTCCAGCACTTTAAATAAGCACATTTTCAGAAATTCTGCCTAGACTAGTAAGAGAATCAGGCACTTGGAGAGAGGGTTTCGTTTACTCTTCTTTATTGAGTAACTTGGACGAACATCAGTTGGTGGGAAACGTGTGTGTGTGTGGTGTGTGTGGTCTGCAATAAAACAACAATAAACCTGAAATAGACCAGCTACAGTCACTTCCAGAATACTAACACACAATTACTATTAGTGGTCAATAAACTGGCAGGTAATACTGTGCTAAAGTATGCATCAGATATTGTAGGATATCATCTTATTATATTACAGAGTGAACACAAGTTTAACCGGGATACACGTTATAAACATTAATCTCGATCAGGAAACATTAACTAATTAACAGGCTCCGTGGTTTCGCCGTCTTCAGAATATCAATAAATGTAAACAAACTTATCACCAACGTCAATATAAAGAAAAAGAAAGTTAACTCCATACACCAAAGCGAATATGTACTCACATGAGTTTCATGAACGCACACGTTAACAAAGAAGGGCAAACTGTGATCGGCGCGACGGGCCAAACATTAGTCGCTGCGCATCCACTTAGGGAATCAGACTGCGTCACACCCATAGATATATATAGAACACTAGATGTGTTACGGCGGAGTCTAGAACGTCCTCACAGGTCGGCCATCTTACCACAGGCAAGACGGTCGACCACAGGCATCTCACCACAGGCAAGATCTCAGTACAGGGTGGGGGATTTCAACATGCAGCCTTTCTTATAGCCTATTTGTAATAGGAAATAGTGTAATCTACCTATTTTACTTTTTTTTTAATATATTTTTTTTAATTATGCATTTATGCAGTGCACTTTGACGTTTACAGGGGTTAAAGCAAAAAAAAAAATCATCTCACTGAAAATTTATTTAGGTATCACTTTGGGTCATGGCCGCATACTGCCTCGATGGTAACACTTTACAATAAGGTACGCAAAACGCGGGTAGTTACTGAGGAACGAATGAGTAACGAATGATGAACGACCAGGGCCCTAACTGGGGCCCTAACGGGGCCCTAACTGGGGCCCTAACTGGGGCCCTAACTGGGCCCTAAGTGACAGTTACTCAGTAACTACTGAGGAATTACTTTTAAACAGACTAGGGGACTACTGTATTCGTTACTGAGTAACTGTCACTTATGCCGCGTTTCCACCGGCACGGTACGGCGCGGCGCGGCACGGTATTTGCGTGTTTCCACTAGCACGTAGTACCTAGTATCAGGTACTACGATGGTACCGCATCGGCGCTGGTTCCAAGCCAGCCGAAGCGGTACTATAACGTGACGTCAGCCGACTGCCTTCCACTGATTGGCCGACGAGTGTCGTCACTGGGAGCGTCATAAGCGCGCGACGACCGACCAGACATAAATAAACACGAGACTCGACCACACCACTTTTTAAAACCCCGCTGCTCTTCTACAAGAAAATGACCTCACAAAAAAACACGCCATGGTCGGTCGACGAGGTCCAGACGTTCCTCTCTTTTTTTTGTTTTCTCTCGGTTTTGTGCGTGGCTTGGCGCGGTGTAAATGACGTCACGGCAGTTTTGCGCAGCCGTGTTATGACGACCCCGCCCACGTCGAGGAGGTACTATATGGTACTCAGTTGTAATGGAAACAGACCCGAAAAGTACTATGCCGTGCCGTGCCGTGCCGTGCCATACCGTGCTAGTGGAAATGCGCCATTAGGGCCCCAGTTAGGGTTCCAGTTAGGGCCCTGGTTGTTCATCATTCGTTACTCAGTAACGAATACAGTAGTCCCCTAGTCTGTTTACCAGTAACTCCTCAGTAGTTACTGAGTAACTGTCACTTAGGGCCCAGTTAGGGCCCCAGTTAGGGCCCTGTTGTTCATCATTCGTTACTCAGTAACGAATACAGTAGTCCCCTAGTCTGTTTACCAGTAACTCCTCAGTAGTTACTGAGTAACTGTCACTTAGGGCCCAGTTAGGGCCCCGTTAGGGCCCCAGTTAGGGCCCTGGTTGTTCATCATTCGTTACTCAGTAACGAATACAGTAGTCCCCTAGTCTGTTTACCAGTAACTCCTCAGTAGTTACTGAGTAACTGTCACTTAGGACCCAGTTAGGGCCCCGTTAGGGCCCCAGTTAGGGCCCTGGTCGTTCATCATTCGTTACTCATTCGTTCCTCAGTAACTACCCATGTTTTTGCGTACCTTATTGTAAAGTGTTACCGCCTCGATATTTAAACACCACGTGGTCCATTATCCCGTCTAGTTCAAAGCCAGGGCATGAAACCAGTATTATATATATATATATATATATATGCCATCAAAAGTGCAGTAAAAGCAGTAAAAATGGGCATTAAACTGTATAACTGTTTTGAAAAAAAGGGGGAAAAAGGCCGA
Organism: Merluccius polli; assembly: GCA_030340625.1. Taxonomy (NCBI): domain Eukaryota; kingdom Metazoa; phylum Chordata; class Actinopteri; order Gadiformes; family Merlucciidae; genus Merluccius; species Merluccius polli. Next base: position 160,734 of record JAOPHQ010004575.1, read on the forward strand.
CATATGCCGACACAATTTGCAGCCGGCGCTCGGAAAAGATGAGCCACACATTTAGAAACAATTGCATGAACTATCTAAAAGAAATACCTTAGTCAGAAAACATACCGTATATGAGGCTGAACTTTTTGTTAAAATGTCACAGTTATGGAAATATTGAAAATGTTGGAGCGGCTGGCTTGACCACGCGAAACCGAGAGACGGCTGTCTTGACCGCAGTACGCGATCGGTCATTAATCAATAATCCTATTTAACCGTATAACTGCACACAACTTTATTTAAAAGCAATCAAATGTAAAACATGTGTGTTTGTATTGTGGTGTCCGGTGCGTGTGCGGCTCCTCCGGCGGAGCGGTTCATGTTAATAGCGGAGTCCGGGAGGGTTCACCTACACGGCGTAGTTACGAGGGATGTGCGACTATCGTCTTAAAAAATACAAAAGTGTTTTTTAAAGTTAGAAAGATATTAGATATTCAACCGATATTCACGCTCCGAATTACAGCGATCAGACACGGGGAACTAAAGCCGCGATCACCGGGCACCGCTTCAAGACTCACAGCAACACAACGTCCTTTTGATCGATAACAATATAAATTGATCGACACATTTCTTAACCCGATCATCGATTAATTATGCCCATCCCTAGTAGCAACACTTCTTTCTACTTTTGAAATAAAAAAAAACAACATTTTGGTCATACCTGATCGAGGAGCATCTCAAAGTGCATAAAAACAAACTAGTGCACATTAGTAGTAACGTTTGTTGTTTTCTGTAGCTCTCTCTTGGGCTGTGCATGTAGTAGGCTACAGCTCCGTTCGATGCGCCAAACTGCGCGTTTGCACGGGTCCCTCTCCTGAGATCCCTCTGGAAAGTTTGCGCGGAAAGTCGGGTGTTTCTCAACGTGGTGCCTCCGCACGCTGTAGTCTTTCAGAACCGCGACACTCATTACAAATTAAACACATCGGTTTGGCATTTAAACTTGGCGGTAACATAAATAAATATCCGTCCAGGCGGGGTTAAACCGACGGTTTTCATTTTCAATTGTACGTTTCTGCTTTGAGAAAGACGTGTAGTTTTCTACTACCGGCGACTACTAGAGTTACCACTTCTGTCAACAAAAACGCACAGACTTATGGGTTGAATGTTGCTAGGATACGTGGAGTGTTGCATTCATGGTCTGTACTACTGTAGGAATTTTTAAAGGCTCTCGAAATGCTTATTTTTTCTTTATATGCGGTTCTCACTCTGCCTTTCTGGTGGGACCACGGGAGAGCCGAGTTGACGGATTTCCGTCATAGCGACGGAAAACTTTAACCCCTGCGTTTATAACAAACCAAACCGTTTGAAAATCGGATGAAATTTGAGCAAGTTATGGTTATTTAAAAGTACGTGTACCACTACAACACATGTTATGGGGGACCGAGCTGCCTGGAGTAAGATGGCCGCCATGTGCGGACGTTCCACTCCGTTGGCCAGCAACGCGGACGAGGCGTCTAGTGTTCTATATACACTCACCGGCCACTTTATTAGGTACACCTGTCCAACTGCTCGTTAACGCAAATTTCTAATCGGCCAATCACATGGCAGCAACTCAATGCATTTAGGCATGTAGACATGGTCAGGACGATCTGCTGCAGTTCAAACCGAGCATCAGAATGGGGAAGAAAGGTGATTTAAGTGACTTTGAACGTGGCATGGTTGTTGGTGCCAGACGGGCTGGTCTGAGTATTTCAGAGACTGCTGATCTACTGGGATTTTCACGCACAACCATCTCTAGGGTTTACAGAGAATGGTCCGAAAAAGAGAAAATATCCAGTGAGCGGCAGTTATGTGGGCGCAAATGCCTTGTTGATGCTAGAGGTCAGAGGAGAATGGCCAGACTGGTTCGAGCTGATAGAAAGGCAACTGTAACTCAAATAACCACTCGTTACAACAGAGGTATGCAGAAGAGCATCTCTGAACGCACAACACGTCGAACCTTGAGGCGGATGGGCTACAGCAGCAGAAGACCACACCGGGTGCCACTCCTGTCAGCTAAGAACAGGAAACTGAGGCTACAATTTGCACAGGCTCACCAAAATTGGACAATCGAAGATTGGAAAAACGTTGCCTGGTCTGATGAGTCTCGATTTCTGCTGCGACATTCGGATGGTAGGGTCAGAATTTGGCGTCAACAACATGAAAGCATGGATCCATCCTGCCTTGTATCAACGGTTCAGGCTGGTGGTGGTGGTGTAATGGTGTGGGGGATATTTTCCTGGCACACTTTGGGCTTATTAGTACCAATTGAGCATCGTGTCAAAGCCACAGACTACCTGAGTATTGTTGCTGACCATGTCCATCCCTTTATGACCACAGTGTACCCATCTTCTGATGGCTACTTCCAGCAGGATAACGCGCCATGTCATAAAGCGCGAATCATCTCAGACTGGTTTCTTGAACATGACAATGAGTTCACTGTACTCAAATGGCCTCCACAGTCACCAGATCTCAATCCAATAGAGCACCTTTGGGATGTGGTGGAACGGGAGATTCGCATCATGGATGTGCAGCCGACAAATCTGCAGCAACTGCGTGATGCTATCATGTCAATATGGACCAAACTCTCTGAGGAATGTTTCCAGTACCTTGTTGAATCTGTGCCACGAAGGATTAAGGCAGTTCTGAAGGCAAAAGGGGGTCCAACCCGGTACTAGCAAGGTGTACCTAATAAAGTGGCCGGTGAGTGTATATCTATGGTCACACCCAACTAACTAATAACCGGAAAAAGGATATGAAGCTGCAGTAGGCCTACTGGGTTTACACCAGCAGAGTTCACTGTTGGGCTTTCTCACAGGGCTACTGTAGAAACATGGCGGTGCAACATGGTGGCCTCCGTGGAAGGCGACCCGCTCCGCATGTATATATAAACGGCTCTAAGAGAATGAAAACACGATTATTATTTTCAGGTCATTATACACTAATGAAAACATACTTATGAATATTATATTCAAAATCTGCCAAGTCTGTTTCACTAGATGCCATGAAATTCTACACACTGGACCTTTAAGGAAAATTAGGCTGAATAATAATACGATTTGGAGTGAATCCGAGTCATGCCCTGTGTTTCAATAGTCGGTCAACGTGCCGTCGTTGACTTCCCCTCGGGGGAATCCCCGCCGCCATCTTAAGTGTCGTTCCATTTGTCTGAAAAACGAAGTGAACTTGGACTGCGGTCCAGACAGCCGTCTCTCGTTTTCGCGTGGTCAAGCCAGCCGCTCCAACATTTTCAAGTGCGCCCTTATTGCCGACTTTATGGCAAATACTTTGAGACAACTGGGAAAGTCAGCGCTAGCTTACTGCAGCGTGTGGAAACTTCCGGTTTTCAAAATAAAATGTGGGTATTAAATGTTTATTTAAAAAATATGAAGAATGTTAAGATTTGATTTTTAAAAAAGGAAAAAAAAAAGAAAGTAAGAGTTGTCTCATAAAACAAGTATGATCCTGCACTGATTTTGAGCCAATAGGTCACATGACCTGGAAGTTATTGAGCTTTAATGCTCATATTTACATTATGAAATGTATTAAACATTTATATAAAATATGAGAAGTAATAAAATGCTATAAAAAGAGGTGTGTCCATCCGTTGGTCCTTCGAATTAGTGAAAAGAAGATAGCATCTCATTTTGAGGAGCCTTCCGAAATGGGACCGCATTGTCGCGTGCAGGCAGTCTTCAAGTGCAGCCTTCGAAGGATGAATTGGGACACTATGGCGTCAGATTAGTGCCAAAATGCACTCGCGTGATAAAACATGCAGTCGGGCGTATTATATTATTTCACATGCGTAGTTATTACCTGCGAGCGCGCAAATTCTCTCTGCGCGCTCACGCACACTCAGAGCGCTTCTCCCCGAGAGAGGAAATTGAGAGCGAGCGAGTAAATCGGGGACTCGAGAGCATTTCCTCGTTGCTCTCACATCGGACAGCCTCTCGCAGCTCACGTTCTGCTCGCTCGAAAGGAATAGTTTTGGCACTTTGGGGGAGGGAACCCAGGCAGGGCGGGCTCTCCCGTGATTGGCGGTTTCTGAGGCGCGATATTTGATTGACAGCCTTGCTTTCTCTCATGGATGGAAGTCTGCTGGTGAACTCAGAGGTCTGAACGAGACAACGGCGTCAGGGCGGAGGTACCTTCAGCTAAGAAAGCCTTGGCTGAATTCAGGCATTTGTGATTCAATTCAATTCAATTCAATTTTATTTGTATAGCGCCAATTCATAACAGAAGTTATCTCAGGGCACTTTTCAAGTGGAGCAGGTCTAGACCAAACTCCTAATAACATTTACAGAGACCCAACAGTACCACCATGAGCAAGCACTTGGCACGGGGGCAAGGAAAAACTGCCTGTTAAAAGGCAGAAACCTTGGACAGACCCTTCGGCTCTAGGTGGGTGGTCATCTGCCTTGACCAGTTGGGGTGAGAGAGAGAGAGAGAGAGAGAGAGAGAGAGAGAGAGAGAGAGAGAGAGAGAGAGAGAGAGAGAGAGAGAGAGAGAGAGAGAGCAAGCAACTACATCAATGCACTAGCACCAATGATGGGGGACAGCGAGCAGCAACAACAGTAACTGTATATAACTGGTAACTGATATTAGCAATGGCAGTCAAGCAGGACCATGGAGGCTCCGCCAGGATCCATGAGAACCTGCGAGACGAGAAAACACAAGAACTCCGGGGAAGAAGTGTTAGTAACATGCATTAATGGGACATGAATGTGTGCACACAGAGAGAGAGAGAGAGAGAGAGAGAGAGAGAGAGAGAGAGCGAGAGACTCAGTGCACCAAGGGAAATCCCCCGATAGTCTAGGCCTATAGCAGCATAACTAAGGGATGGTTCAGGACTCACCTGATCCAGCCCTAACTATAAGCTTTATCAAAGAGGAACGTCTTAAGCCTACTCTTAAATGTGGAGAGGGTGTCTGCCTCCCGAACCACAACTGGAAGCTGGTTCCACTGAAGAGGAGCTTGGTAACTGAAGGCTCTGGCTCCGGTTCTACTTTTAGAAGTTGTGATGAACTAGCTATTGGCTAGCTTTACCCATGGTTAACGTTACGGACTAAGTAATAACGTTCTAACTAATGTTGATTATTAGTTACACTAACACAATTCTCAGATGCCCCCCGGATACCCCCCTCCCCTCCCTGGAGGAACTGTACAGCTCACGCTGTCTCAGGAAGGCAAACAGCATCCTGAAAGACCCTACCCACCCCGGTCACAGACATTTCAAACTGCTGCCCTCGGGCAAAAGATACAGCATATACCCTGCATCAACAAACAGACTGAAAAATAGCTACTATCCCAAAGCCATTAAAGCGCTCAACTCGGCCGCTGGAAATGGCAGAGGGAGCAGACAATGCACTATACATGGATAACTGAGAACTAAGAACTGAACATACACACTGTACATATAACATATTTAATCCCTGAATGCAAAAAATGTGTAACAATGTGCAATAACAACCCCATGACATGTTTATGTTACTCCTCAAATCATAGAACTAGGTATCAGACATATCCCATGAATATGCCCTGATGCCAATAATGTATACAATGTACCTCTCTTGCACTCATCCACTTTTTCTTTTTCTTTTTCTACATATATATATATATTTTCTATATATATATATTTATTTGTAAAGTTATGTATATGTTCTTATGTAAATTTTAAAACTGCACCTTGGGGACTGCTGTACATAATCTCGTTGTTCCTGTAACAATGACAATAAAAAGCAAGTCTAAGTCTAAGAAACATCTATGACATTTAACACAAGCCATAGTTTTCGTTCATCACAAATGCCTGAATTCAGCCAAGGCTTTCTTAGCTGAAGGTACCTCCGCCGCCCTTGCGTTGTCTCGTTCAGACCTCTGAGTTCACCAGCAGACTTCCATCCATGAGAGAAAGCAAGGCTGTCAATCAAATATCGCTAATCGGAAACGGCCAATCACAGGAGAGCCCGCCCTGCCTGGGTTCCCTCCCCCAAAGTGCCAAAACTATTCCTTTCGAGCGAGCAGAACGTGAGCTGCGAGAGGCTGTCCGATGTGAGAGCAACGAGGAAATGCTCTCGAGTCCCCGATTTACTCGCTCGCTCTCAATTTCCTCTCTCGGGGAGAAGCGCTCTGAGTGTGCGCGAGCGCGCAGAAAGAATTTGCGCGCTCGCAGGTAATAACTACGCGTGTGAAATAATATATACGCCCGACTGCATGTTTTATCACGCGAGTGCATTTTGGCACTAATCTGACGCCATAGGACACAGCTACACACTCGGGAGAGAGCCTGTCATGGCAGCATATACCTCCTACTCGGCGTATACCCAGTGGCGTTTCTACATGTAAAAAACAGGTGGGGCTAGGCTAATTTTTTTTTTTAAAGTGACGTACCAGTGTCCGTGACGTCACCCGTTTGTTTTCACAGTCGTGGCGATCTTTGCAGAGGTTGACTCCGCCTGCTCCCGGCTATCCTGCACAACACAGGACTATGTAAAAATCTAGTTCAACATCTGACCTGTGGAAGGCAGTAATATGCTAAACAGCGTCTAAACCTATCAGTAAACCAAGCTAATGTGGAGGGGGTATTAGAATATATTCAAACAAATTATGGGGCATTTTAAATTTGTTTGAAATTCATTTTTGGAAAAAGTTACAGCCCTAATATATTACAAATAAAATTGGTAATTTTCATAAAAAAGCAAAAGTATTTCAAAATAGAGATTGAGCTTTCTTCATTGGTCTTACTTACGTGTCAGTGTCCCACCATGCTGTTTGTAGCCCTGGCTTGGTGTTTCCCATTCTCTATTCAGCCCTCAGCTCCACCCACAAGGAACTTTGGAAAGATAACCAGGACAGCAGGCAGGTACTGGGGCTATCACAACCATTACAAATAAAAATATACTTTAACACTATTCAGTATGCTGGGCTTTTTGTTTTTGAACTAAGTGACTTATCCATGTATCATATATATTTAATTAATAAAGTACATTAGTGCAGCTTTTAATCTTTTATTGCTGACATCAAAACATTGCAACAATGAAAGTATAGTTTTTAAAAGGTTTTTAAACTTTAAACTAAGCTTCTGCAAACCTAAAATGACACTAGTGCAAACAGCTGTAAGAGCTACTATAAGAACCCAATATCATTTTACCATGGAGTACACCTCCCATAGGCCTAGGCAGTGTCCTGGAGGAGAAATCAAAGATAATAGCTGTGAAAGAAAAGATTCAGAATGGCCTGTCTTGGTTTAGAGCCCACTCACCACGACAAGGTGCAGGCCAGGAGTGAGGACATATAAGACGGGACAACATAAACAGACACAAAATTGACAAGAACAACGCTTAACTGTCACTGTGTTGCGGCCCGTGCCCACTGCATGCGTCCGTCAACGCATCCCATTAACTTTGAATGGGGCGGAGCCGCAATGCATTGTGGCTCCGTCCGTTGCGTCGGCTCCGTCGCTTGCGTTGAGAAGTTGAGAAAATTTTAACTTTTCAGGCCGCGACGGATCCGTCAGCCAATCAGATCGCATTATGCAAATATATGTCCGGTGACGCTACTTGGACTCTGCCCAATGAAATCACCTTTGTGGTACAACCCAGGAAAACGCATACGTATGTCAAAAAAGCCGACCGGCAGCGGGGGATTTAATAATGGAGGACAAACTAATAATCGCGGTGGGTAATCGCGTTATACTCTACGACCAGTCTTTATACAGGGACACCAATCGCCGGGACCTGGCGTGGCGAGAGGTGTCACTGGAGGTGGGGGAACCAGGTAACATAATGTTTCGGATTATTTTCGATTTATGTATATTGGAATATATTGCAACGACGGGATCCATCTTGCAATACAAAAGAGCAATAACAAAATGCAGGAAGAACGCGGCTTTGTTTTTGTAAGAAGCGATTTGATTGCCTGCTGGCTGCGTCTGGCTCCGTCTGCAAATTCCACGCCCCCATCCGTCAGACACGCCTTCTGCATGCAGTGGGCACAGGCCGTTACATGTAGTGGTTAGTGGTGGATTTCCTCGTTCGTTTGCGCGAACTAGTTCGCGTCGTTCAGTTCGCCATGAAGAGTCGTTCGTTCGTTCGTTCGTGTTTCCGGTAGCGCTGAATCATTCACTGACTCGTTCAGTCGTTCAGTCGTTCACTTAGCTCCTCCCTCGTTCGCGAATCACGAACGACTCGGCTCAGGGCTGTCATTCGCGAACGGCGAATGCCAGCCGAGTCGGTCAGACTCGGCTCCTCCTCGTTCACACAACATTCAAACGAATCACGAATGCAGCTGAGTCGGTCTCGGACTCCCTCGTTCTTCTCATTTACTAACTAATCATGAAATCACGATTCACAATCGTGCAATGGTGCTTGATGGCGTTAATAAATGTGTTAATAGCAAATACAACATTGTGTCTGGTTGAATATGTTAACATATGTATTTCATTTGAGTTCAACAGATTTATTTAATGTATGCATAATGACATGTCAGGATCAAAATGCCCCATTCCCCCAATTCAAGGTAAAGTTAGACAAACCAAACGCAGCGCGATGTGTGTGTGTGTGTGTGTGTGTGTGGGGGGGGGGGGGGGCGTAGTAGATTATTGGATGTATATCAGCAAGATAATAGACTTGATTTAGCAATGATGAGTTTTAAAGTTAATGATGTACAGTTGTGTTTATTCTGGGCATATTTTATTTTGCGGGTCCCGGCCGGGTTGCGTGCGTGAGAAGGAAGCATGAAAGAACGAGACAGATTGACGAGACATTCAAATATTTTATTAATCTGGCATGACACAGAAAATACAAAGACAGCATGTATTTACCATTTCACTGATATGTAAATGTAAAAGGCAATATTCAAATGTGAAAGTGGTATTGTTAATGTGTCAACCATTCGAAAGCGTCCTAGACTGTCACAGACAGACAAACAACATACATTGGCTGGCTCTCGTGATGACGAGTCGTGAGTGACGTCTCAGTCCTCGAGTCAATCAGTCAGCGAACGAGTCACGACTCGCGAATCAGCGGCGCCGCGAATCAGCGCGTCAGAGAGACTCAGCGAACGAGACGAACGACGCGAACGACGGTGGCGAACTAGGTCAGTTCGTTCACTTTAAAGAGTCGTTCGTTCGAACTAGTTCGTTCGCGAACGACCCATCACTAGTAGTGGTGGATTTTCTCGTTCGTTTGCGCGAATCGGTTCGCGTCGTTCAGTTCGCCACAGAGAGTCGTTCGTTCGTTCGTTCGTGTTTCCGGTAGCGCTGAATCATTCACTGACTCGTTCAGTCGTTCAGTCGTTCACTTAGCTCCTCCCTCGTTCGCGAATCGCGAACGACTCGGCGAACGGCGAATGCCAGCCGAGTCGGTCAGACTCGGCTCCTCCTCGTTCACGATAGTGGTGGATTTTCTCGTTCGTTTGCGCGAATCGGTTCGCGTCGTTCAGTTCGCCACAGAGAGTCGTTCGTTCGTTCGTTCGTTCGTGTTTCCGGTAGCGCTGAATCATTCACTGACTCGTTCAGTCGTTCAGTCGTTCACTTAGCTCCTCCCTCGTTCGCGAATCGCTAACGACTCGGCGAACGGCGAATGCCAGCCGAGTCGGTCAGACTCGGCTCCTCCTCGTTCACGAATCAATGCAGCTGAGTCGGTCTCGGACTCCCTCGTTCTTCTCATTTACTAACTAATCACGAAATCACGATTCACAATCGTGCAATGGTGCAAATGATGGTGTTAATAAATGTGTTAATAGCAAATACAACATTGTGTCTGGTTGAATATGTTAACATATGTATTTAATTTGAGTTCAACAGATTTATTTAATGTATGCATAATGACATGTCAGGATCAAAATGCCCCGTTCCCCCAATTCAACGTAACGTTAGACAAACCAAACGCAGCGGGATGTGTGTGTGTGTGTGTGTGTGTGTGGGGGGGGGGGGGGGCGTAGTAGATTATTGGATGTATATCAGCAAGATAATAGACTTGATTTAGCAATGACGAGTTTTAAAGTTAATGATGTACAGTTGTGTTTATTCTGGGCATATTTTATTTACTATTGTGAAGATGGCCATTGGCCACCCCCACTCAAGACCAAGATCCACCAAGGTGGGGGTCCCGGCCGGGTTGCGTGCGTGAGAAGGAAGCATGAAAGAACGAGACAGATTAACGAGACATTCAAATATTTTATTAATCTGGCATGACACAGAAAATACAAAGACAGCATGTATTTACCATTTCACTGATATTTAAATGTAAAAGGCAATATTCAAATGTGAAAGTGGTATTGTTAATGTGTCAACCATTCGAAAGCGTCCTAGACTCACAGACAGACAAACAACATACATTGGCTGGCTCTCGTGATGACGAGTCGTGAGTGACGTCTCAGTCCTCGAGTCAATCAGTCAGCGAACGACTCGCGAATCAGCGGCGCCGCGAATCAGCGCGTCAGAGAGACTCAGCGAACGAGACGAACGAGCGAACGACGCGAACGAGAGTGGCGAACGAGGTCAGTTCGTTCACTTTAAAGAGTCGTTCGTTCGAACTGGTTCGTTCGCGAACGACCCATCACTAGTTCACGAATCAATGCAGCTGAGTCGGTCTCGGACTCCCTCGTTCTTCTCATTTACTAACTAATCACGAAATCACGATTCACAATCGTGCAATGGTGCAAATGATGGTGTTAATAAATTTGTTAATAGCAAATACAACATTGTGTCTGGTTGAATATGTTAACATATGTATTTAATTTGAGTTCAACAGATTTATTTAATGTATGCATAATGACATGTCAGGATCAAAATGCCCCGTTCCCCCAATTCAAGGTAAAGTTAGACAAACCAAACGCAGCGGGATGTGTGTGTGTGTGTGTGTGTGTGTGTGTGGGGGGGGGGGGGGGCGTAGTAGATTATTGGATGTATATCAGCAAGATAATAGACTTGATTTAGCAATGATGAGTTTTAAAGTTAATGATGTACAGTTGTGTTTATTCTGGGCATATTTTATTTACTATTGTGAAGATGGCCATTGGCCACCCCCACTCAAGACCAAGATCCACCAAGGTGGGGGTCCCGGCCGGGTTGCATGCGTGAGAAGGAAGCATGAAAGAACGAGACAGATTGACGAGACATTCAAATATTTTATTAATCTGGCATGACACAGAAAATACAAAGACAGCATGTATTTACCATTTCACTGATATGTAAATGTAAAAGGCAATATTCAAATGTGAAAGTGGTATTGTTAATGTGTCAACCATTCGAAAGCGTCCTAGACTGTCACAGACAGACAAACAACATACATTGGCTGGCTCTCGTGATGACGAGTCGTGAGTGACGTCTCAGTCCTCGAGTCAATCAGTCAGCGAACGACTCGCGAATCAGCGGCGCCGCGAATCAGCGCGTCAGAGAGACTCAGCGAACGAGACGAACGAGCGAACGACGCGAACGAGAGTGGCGAACGAGGTCAGTTCATTCACTTTAAAGAGTCGTTTGTTCGAACTGGTTCGTTCGTTCGAACTGGTTCGTTCGCGAACGACCCATCACTAGTTACATGGCAAAAGGTATCGCAGCACAACCACCATCTGTGATTTACAGGAGACATCCGTTATCTCGTCGGCCTGTACACATCATACATGCAGTCTAATAGTTTGTTCTGTATGGTGGTGCTTGATGTCCCTTTGAATACGGGCTGAGCGTCATAATGCCGCTGAAGCCTAGCATCGCCCTCACACATCGTCTCAAAAATACAACGGAATATCCCCGGATTCAGAAAGTCCGCCGACTCGTTGTGACCACGCAGTGCTGTCTCACATTTCCCACACAGTTTAATACAAGTGATGATCTGACCGAGTACATACCTGTTTTCCTCCACTTGCCTGTTATGCTCATTAATGCCGCGCCGGTAAGCACTGTCAATCTGGACAGCGACGTTCACCCGTCCAAAAATACCCAATTTCATAGCATTATCCAGATGACTATTGCTGCTCTCATGTTTGGTTATCCTTTCAGAGAGGTGTTTTAAATCCTTGTATCCCGTCCTCGACCAAGTAACTTCTCCACCACTGCCACCAAACAGCAAACAAGGAAAGCAGAAGAGTGCCTTCTTCTGAATGCTAGCCGTTAGCCATTTCTTTTTGGCAAACCACTCCACATTAAAAGCACGGATATTTTTGCCAGCGGTTTGGCTAATGCCGATATCCCTTGGATGGTGGGGACCGAGGCGTTTTACCTCTAATTTTTCCTCCAGACTAAGGGTCTCAAATCTGTGCTCCAATAGATGATCTACCTCATTCATGTTGTCGACTCATTTTCGTTTGCGTACCTCCGACATGCTTGTTAGCAACTTCTCACGCGGCGCACATGAGGACGAGGTCACTCGAGTCATGACTCATCACACGCGCCGCACACTACAGCCAATGAACTGTGAAAAATGTAATGACGCTGTAGTGGAACGAACCATATATGTCCATGGCGGTCCCGGTGGGGCTTGCCCTACCAGAAGTAAAATTAATCTCCGTCCACTTCAACAGAGAAACACTCTGAGCATGCGCATTTCAATTTTTCAAGTCCTATACAAATTACATTGGGCTGGTGGGGCAAGAGCCACTTGTTGCCCCTCCAGATGAACTCAGTCTGAAGAAGCAAGCTAGGGTCGACTAAAAATGAACTAAAAGCGCCAAACTTATTATTTTACAGTACTTTCTGGGAAGATCTTTTTTTTTTCTTGTGAGAGTAGGTGGGGCCGAGCCCCACTTGCCCCTAATGACCAGTCGCCACTGCATATACCATCATGCCAGCTCCAATAAATGCATCTTCCGTTTATCCAGACCAGAAGGGGCGCGGCTCTGCTGCTGACCCTGCGTTTCACCTCCCGTTTGTCTCCGTCTTTTGTCCGAGTTTTATGGATTATATGTGACTGAATGGACTCTACATTTCATGTAAAATAAAGACAAATTCCGGTTTTGCTGTGGCTGGCTTTATGCCTTTTCGGACTTTTGACAACTGAAGGAAGAGACTCTCACGGTAAAAATCATGGCGTCCTTACCTATACACGTGACTGTCTGCTGTCGCTTAAACCTCCAGTTACGCCAGATCTTCAAGGGGACATACTGGAAAACTACCCCGAACTTAAAAGATCCAGAGGGCCTATGCGAGCAAAGTCCAAAGCGAAGAAGAAAAGAGGATCGAGAGGGCGAGTGAGAGAAAGAATAAGGAGACACGGCTGCAAACACCCCTTACCGGTAAACACTCTCAAATGTCCGAGCCCTAAACAACAAAATGAATGAACTGATGGCAAAAGTCACGTATGACAAAGATTTCAGACAAAGCAATCTCATCTGTTTCACAGAGAGTTGGCTAAAAGAGGGAATGCCAGACCCAAATCTGCCTGGGTACACATTAATAAGGGCAGACAGAGACAATTTAAGAGCAAGAAAGACAATCGTGGCGGCTTATGCATTGCACAAAAACCTGCACACGGGACTATGAAATCCTAGTGGTCTCGTTTCGACCTTTTTATTTGCCGAGAGAATTTGGTCAGATAACCATCATTTTAACCTACGTACCGGGGCCTGACTTTGAGGGGGCGGCAACAAAAATTGCCGAGAGCTACAACAACGCACTCACCTGGTCAGCTGATCAGCCGGTCTTCGTCATGGGGGACTTTAACTTGTGCGACCTGTCAAGTCACCTGCCTACAATTCAACAATATGTAAATTGTCACACTCGTCAAATGCGCACTCTGGACAAATGCTACGGCAGTATACAAGACACATATAAAACCACCTGTAGGCCAGCTTTGGGAAAATCTGACTACAATGTTGTACACCTACTCCCTCGATATAGGGTAAAACTGACACAGGAAAAGCCAGGGACTAAGGACATACAGTTATGGACGGATGACGGCAAGGAGAAATTGAGAGATTGTCTGGAAGATACTGATTGGCAGGTCTTCTTTGACTCCTGTGATGACCCACATGAACTGACAGACACTATTACCAGCACCATGGCTACCTGCCTTGCACTGCTGGTTTCTCTGGAAGCTAAGTGGGGGCTGGTCTGGTCCATCCTTGGATGGGGGACGAGGTGGTGCTGGTAGAGGTGTTGGAGGGCCAGTAGGGGGTGCTCATCCCTCTGGCCTCTGTTAGATCCCCAATGCCCCGGGACGGAGACGGGGACTCCGTCCTGTCTAGAGCACCGTCTTTAGGATGAGATGTTAAACCGAGGTCCTGACTCCCTGTGGTCACTAAAGATCCCGTGGCACTCATCGCAAGAGTAGGGGTGCTAACCCCGGTGTCCTGGCCAAATTCCCAACCTGGCTCTTGTACCATCATGGCCACCTAATCATCCTCTGGTCTCTAATTGGTTAGTTTCATTCCTCACCTCTCCGCTGAGCCAGTGTGTGGTGAGCATACTGGCTGCTGTGCATCACCCAAGTGGGTGCTACACACTGGTAGCGGATGAGGTGTCATATCCCCACACACACACACTATGTAAAGCGCTTTGGGTGTCTTGAAAAGCGCTATATAAATGCAATTAATTATTATTATTACATCTTACATAATGTTTTGTGAAAGTGAGACTATCCCTATAAAAACTATTCGAATTTTCCCAAATAATAAATTGTGGATAACTAGCGATCTAAAGGGCTATATAAATGAGAAAAAACGTGCCTTCTTGAACGAGAATACAGAACTTGTTAGGGAAAAAAGATGTGAACTAAGAAGCAAACTAAGGAAAGCAAGGATAGAGTATAAGGACAAGGTAGAGAAACGCTTTTGTTCAGGCAATGCCAAGAAAGCATGGGAAGGTTTAAATCAGATGATGGGCAGAGAAGTGAAACAGAAATGTGCTCTCTCATCCCATCTTTCACACTCGCCAGCCTTTGTCAATGATTTAAATGTGTTTTACAGCCGTTTTGATAAGAAAAACCTCAGTACGAAGTGTGAACAGGTGTGTAACTCTATTCCGGAATATGCACCAATAACTCTCACAGAATATGAAATCGCTCGTAGTCTGGCTTGCATCAAACCCCAAAAGGCCCCAGGACCAGATGGCCTTAGGGGGACAGTGCTTTAAGTCTGTGCTTACCAATTAAAGGGTGTTTTAACTAAATTATTTCAGTTACTTCTTCAAACATGTACAGTTCCCAAATCATGGAAATTGTCTAACATTGTACCTGTTCCAAAGAAACCTGGGGCCACAGAATTAAATGATTTTAGACCTATTGCACTAACCTCAATTTTATGTAAAAGCATGGAAAGAGTTGTAAGTAAACATATAACATCTTCTGTATCTTGCTCTCTAGATTATTTACAGTTTGCATACAAATCCAATAGGAGCACAGATGATGCAAATGTAACCCTGTTTAATATAATAGCCAAACATCTTCAAGTCACTAATCACTATGCCAGGGTACTGTTTATAGATTTCACATCAGCATTTAATACAATGCAAATACATATCCTGCTGCAGAGACTTGTGGATCTAGGGGTTAATGGAGGCATTATTCACTGGGTAAGAGATTTTCTCTCCAACCGCCCTCAAAGAGTGAGTTTTAGTAATACTGTGTCAGAGGAAATTGTGTTAAATTCAGGGGCACCACAAGGAACAATTTACTATTTTCTACTTATACTAATGAGTTTAAGATCCATCATGATCATTTTAGATTATTAAAATAGGCAGATGATATGGCCTTAGTGGCTCTATTAAAGAGAGGGAATATTCATACTTTAATCATGTATCAACCCTACAGAACTGGGGCCGTATTCACAAAGCATTTTATCTTACCGCTAGGAGTGCTCCTAACTCGCGCTAAAACATTTTACGTAGGAGTTTTTTCTTAAAAGTTATTCACAAAGCCGCTGAGACCTACTCATACTAAGGATAAATCACTAAGAGTGAACTAAGAGTGACGCGCCGTTGCTATGGATTACGTCGATTCTCGTGCACGAGTGTAGAAGCGGTCAGTGCGGTGATTGGTTGTTCAGAGCGGTCTCTGTGGAAACGAGCCCACCGAATCACCGAAGAACAAGGAAGTAGCCTCGGCTAGACATCCCTATCAAATAGTTATGGACAGTGCAGTTAGCAGAATACACGCATGATGACAAGTTTGTGCAGACCACGATAATGACGTTGTAGCCTATATGCACGTTAAAGAGAAAGAGAGATAAACAATAAAAACAATAAAAATACGTAAATTGCATTAATTCAAGGAGGCAATTAAAAGCACCCTGCAAACTATTATCCAATGAGCATATCTCCACTATTCAACACTTTTAATAAAAGCCCATACCGGTTGTGGAGAATGGCGCATACAGTGATCACTGTGATCACATCCTCTCTCCACAAGATTTCGTGTATTTTTGTGTGCCCTAACATATATGGAGGAACACGGCAAACAATAATAAATATGGATTCAACAAATAAAAGGCGACAAAGAGCTAATACGATGTTTTTTACGCATAGGACTAATCGTAATCTGCGTAATCACTTGCATGTTATACTTTAACTGTGCTCCCGGTTGTGGACTGAGATAGGGTGTCAAGACGTCTTGCAGGGACAGCCACTGTCACCCAGCAAGTGACACCCAACTGGTACATGGCGCCTCACGCCTCAGACCGCTCCCCATTAAAATACGCGGATCATGGGTAGACCCTGCAGGCCACTTCGCAACATCAAGAATGTTAAAAGTTGCATCAAAAGCAATCTGCGTGTTGATGGAATGTACTTTCTTTCTATTGACGAACACGTCCTCATCTTTTGATGGCGCAATTATTTGTATGTGCGTCCCGTCAACAGCACCGACCACACCGGTACCTGCATGCCATGAAGTTGGCTTTGATCCAGTGTAGTTGTTGATTGTCCAAAGGAAACCGAATAAACTGTTGGATGATATTAATGGTATTATTTCAGCCTTAACCAACTTTGAACTGAGCTCTGTCAGCTCTTCTAGCCTGTATGTAAATATATGATCATTGTGGAATTGTGTGTGTGTGTGTGTGTGTGTGTGTGTAGGCTATATTTAGCCTACATATATATATATATATATATATATATATATATGTGTGTGTGTGTGTGTGTGTGTGTGTGTGTGTGTGTGTGTGTATTTTTTATTCTATTTTTATTATTTTATTATTATTGTGTTGTGTTGGTGTTATGGACCTTTCATGAGATGTGTCCTTAATAAAGTTTGAATTAAATTGAATTGATATGTGGTCTACAGAGCGCGTTGATGGTTCGGTTTATGGCTGACTGATGGTTGCGATATTCCTAAATCGTCGGCATTGCAAAGTTGCATTTTCCCTGTTGCTAAATATCGTTGCCAAACATTTTATTTCCTAATCGTGTTATTCCTGTTAGTCGGGGATGTTATTGCATCCCGCACTAATTCCACAACAAGTTTTATACCCTCACGATTTAGCCTATATCTCTTGATCAATTCACAGTCTTCCACTGTCTCCAAAACATTTCGTCTCGCAGTCATTTCCCGATTCTTTGTGAATAGGTCTTAGTGAGTTAGGAGTCCTCTCGAGGACTTTTAGGCTCTCCTAGACTTAGGTGTTACTTTTAGGCCTAAAATACTTTGTGAATTGCTCTTAGTGAAAAAAATTAGGAGTCCTAAATTTAAGACTGACACGCCCATTATTTTTAGGAGTTTCTCCTAAATTCGCCAGTTAGGAGCTACTTTTAGCGCTAAGATCCTTTGTGAATACGGCCCCTGGTGTCTAACTAGCTTCCTAGAGATAAATGTAAGCAAGACAAAGGAGCTTGTCTTTCAAAAAGACATAGGTGCGATACAGCCAATAACAGTCCTTGGACAACACAGTACATATGCTGATGCCAAACTTATTTTTAGGGAAATCACAGATTTTATATTTAAGAAGTGCTCTCAACGGCTCTACCTGATACGAAAGCTGAATAATTTCGGAGTGAACCAAGAAATCCTCCAAACAGTATATAAAAGCTTAGTGGAAAGTGTCCTATCCTTCAATATGATTATGTGGTATGGAAACCTTAATATCCAAAGGAGGAACAAACTACAAAGGACAGTAAACATGGCTTCAAAAATCATAGGGAAACCACAAAGGCATCTAAGCAGTCTGTATGAGGAACAGAGTAGAAATAAAGCCGATAAAATCATTAGTGATCCCTCCCATCCACTACATAGAGAATTTGAGCTCCTACCCTCACGAAGGCATTTTAGAGTGCCTTCAGCAAACAGCAAACAGAAATATTTTTAAGAAATCCTTTGTCCCTAATGCTGTGACACTATTAAATGATACTAAACATGACATTCTACATAATAGTAGACTGCATTTCCTTATGCTGCAGGTTTTTGGGACAGCAAGCACATGCACTTATTTATTTAATTTATTTATAGTAATCCATCCATGTCTTTGTATATTATGAAATGTTTGGTCCATACTGGTCGTTGTATGTGTGTATACTGTGTTTTAAATGTCTTGTCTATTTTTGGTATTTTTGTGGTGAAACTGAAGGCACATTTTCACACTGTGGACAATAAAGTTTTCGTATTCGTATTCGTAAATCAACCTGTGTCCTGCGTCGGAGGGCCCCAGCAAAAGCCACTAAGGTGGCGTGTGGCAGGGGCAAACGGCCACATGTATATTTTGGATTATCTTGTCTTGACACTTGTTTTGGGTTGTACTGACAAATGTATCATTTTCTAATGTACTGTAATTTCTCATAGGCCTGTGCATCATGTGGCCATGAGAAGAACCGGTCATGCATAGAAACATGTCTGCCTGCAACTGCATTACAACCCCCCCCCCGTCAACCCCCCCCCCCCGTCAACAATCGAAAGTAGTCTGTTGGCATCAGAATGCGACGCTTTGGCGACGTGTTTCACATGAGGCTATATTATCGTAAAACAGTGAAATTAATATGATCTGTTTATTCTGCTCATGTCCAATCATGAAAATGTTAATTCATGAAAATCATGAAAATGATTATTATTAAGTGTATTTCGCTTGTTAGTTATTTAGCTATGTAGGCTATTTCCTAGCACGGGTGAGTTTTAGCATCAACAAAGGCATAGATACAGCTTGCTAAATGTTATATGCAGTTCCTGCTTGGGATTTTTTTGATTAGCGTTACTTTCAGATTTAGCGATTGGAAAATCGAAAAATATAGCTAAAATTATGTGAGCCAGTATCACCCTTGCCTGTTCCCAGCACCTGGACGTTTAGTGGTCTTCACATTATAATAGAACATTATAATATCATATAACATTATAAGGCTGTGGCCCGTGTAGGAGAATTTCACCTTATCGGTGTTAACAGCGGGACACTGTCGCTCTTGACATAATGTGTCAACTTCCAGGCCATGCTTCCAGTAGCGTCTAGTGACACGTGGTGTTATCCTCTTGTGGCGCGTTTACGTGAAATTAAATATTTTAGTAAAATTAGCCTAACTGTCATTCTAAGCCTCACAACGTAAATATAGTCTTTACGTCTATTCCCTTCATACTTTCCCCACACCTTTATTCATTGGGGGTGCAAACCTGATTAACTATTTTGATAGTCATTTTGATGATGTATTTTACCAATGACATTCTAGGGCATCAAATAAAGGTGGTCTGGTTCAAATAGGACGCATTGTCTAGGAGGAGATAGCAAAATATTGTAGAGCATAAGAAGACACATCATATGAGACCAGGGGCTACGAAGCTCGCTGAACATATCCAGGCTTTCTTGGGAAAACCTCGATTGCTAAATACGAAACTCGCAATCAGAGTTAAACGGTTCCACGAAGCTCACTTAAAGGTAAATTTGTCAAGCCAGGTTTTCCGCTTTAGGTTCAATGCGCGTTCACATAAAAAGGGCGTAACCCAACGTGATTCACCTTGACGCAATGGATCCGACGGAGCGAACACGGGCTGTGTATTTCACTCAGGAGGAGCAAGTAGTGATTATGAACTCATACGAGGAGTTTAAAAAGCAAATAACGGCAAGGGGCGATACAGTTGCCCATGCTGGCAAAAAACAGCAGATTCTGTGAATGCGTAAGAATTGTTCGCCATTAATCCCAATACTCTATTGGGATTAATGGCGAACAATTCTTACGCATATGATTGCAAAATGCAAAAGCAACCTCCAACTTGCTTTTTTGTGTAATTTAGGGAATTCCTTTCAAATACATCCTATATGTAAGAAACGTATTGCATGTGCTGGATGGTAGCGACGGTGTGGTGGATTAGTGTTTGAGCTGAACGCCAGCGACCGGCATATGTTGCCTGTCCATCATCATGCCTTTTACCCTAATCTAGATTACCAAACTGGATAATTCCATAAGATTAATGAAGTATTCCATATGACATAAGAAATATAACTTTTTTTTAAAATAAACTACATATACCCACTTCACTTTGGAATCGAACCCAGCACGTGTTACACCCCTGTAAAGGGGAATAATAAATGAAACACACGGACACGATGTTACTTCAGTCACGTCCAGTGTTGTAATGGATGAGTGAAAACACCGTCTTCCCCTCTACCGTCTTAGCTCAGACACAAGCAATCAAAACCCGAACACCAGAGGTGATTTGAGGATTAGCTTTCAAGAAATAACTTACAAGAAACACGTTGGAAACAATATAAAACATTAATTAGAGAGTTTTTCTAAAATAGAATAAGGAATTAGTTACGGTTTTAAACACAGATATCCCTTTTAGCTTATCACTCTGCTTGTTTGACTAGGAGACCAGAGTAGCAGATAACAGATCAATCGATCAGCAGATCACAATGAATTTCACCTTAATCCACTTTTTTAACCTTTATCATTACTTATGATATGTTTTTAACCATGTACTTTCATGAATTAAAGCATTATTTTTCTTACTGTTTTTAGCAAAACCACATAAGTTTTAAAACCTTTTAACATTTTTCAACAGCACTTTTTAACACTTTTTTTCAACCATAACACACTCCCCCTCAATAAAAATGTCGTCCTCGACATAAAACGATTAAGGCAGGTGTATAGTATACAATCAAGACATTCTAACAGTCCTTAGAGGCACTTGGCCTACCCAAAGTCCTCGCATGTGTGATGTATGGCAGATCAAGCTGCTTCAACAGTCCATTATGAGTGTGTTTGTGTGTATTGTCACTCTGCTTTCACAAAAGTCCATGAGCGTATGGGATGTATATGTGTGCAAGACAGTCCATAAAATGTCTGTGATTACCCGTGCAGGTGCACCGGTTGGTATGTGGGGTACTGGACAGAATCTGGCCACATGGTCCCTGGTTGATGGACTCTGTAGTGCTGCATAGGGTTAAACCTATACATGGATCTGGCCGGAGGTCCCATACTGTAACAAACTGGATTACCAAACTCATTATAGGTGAATAGCTTTGGTGGTCGCCGTTCTCTCCTTGGCCGCTCTTGTACTTGTTCATTTTCACTGAGACTGTCACGTGGTGAGGGTGACGGAGGTGGTGGTACAGGGTTGTCTCCAAGAATTTCTGGTTCCTCTGGAGCCTCATCCCTGTCCAGCAACTCAATCCCACCTGGATCCTCCCTCAGCTGTATCAGTCTTTCCTGTTGCTCTCCTTGCTTGTGATGTGCTCCTGTCGATTCAGAGTCTGCTGCCTGGCCAATATATTCCTGTTCATTACATGCCTGTGGATGTGCATCCTGGGGAGGCTGTTGAGGTAGGTAATAGAGCCAATCATCCTCTGAGTCCACATCACTGTCATCCTCTTGCTGAGTATTGGTTTTCCCTTCATTTGTCTGTTTTAAGTTTTTTCTCTGTGATCTGGCGACTGTTAGGGGAACTTCCAAAGGCAGATGGTCACAAGGAAGCAAGAGATTGCGATGTAATATCCTGCTATCTCTCCCCTTTCCTTGTTCCGGTACAACTTCATAAACTGGAGCATCCTTGTTTACTCGTCGAACGACCTTGTGGATAATTTCTTCCCAATGGCTGCGTAGCTTGCCAGTACCTCCTCTTGGGGTCAAGTTTCTAACCAGAACGCGGTCTCCTGGTTCCAATTCTGAGCTCCTTACTTTGCGATCATGGTTTCTTTTGCCTCGTTCAGCTGACTTTCTTGCACTGTTCTTTGTTATTTCATAGGCTTCCTGCATCCCTTCACGCCACTTTCGCATGTACTCTCTGTGATCAGGCGTACCTGTTTCTGGTGTCAGGCGGAAGAGTATGTCAACAGGCAGTCTTGGAGTCCTCCCAAAAAGGAGATAAAAGGGAGAAAAGCCTGTGACTTCACATCTTGTACAGTTGTATGCAAAAATCAACTTGTTCAATGAGTCCTTCCAGTTCGATTTCTCTTTCTCTGTTAGTGTTCTAAGCATCTGTACGAGTGTTCGGTTGAAACGTTCTACTTGGCCGTTTCCTTCAGGGTGGTATGGCGTTGTTCGCGAGCCTAGCACTCCCGAGGTCTGCTTCAGTTGTGCAATGAGCTGATTTTGAAATTCACCTCCCTGATCATGATGGATGCGTTGAGGGAAGCCAAATTTTAATGCATAATCATTGAAAAGTCTGTCTGCTACAGTTTTTGCCGACTTAGAGGTGGTAGCATAAGCTTGGGCAAATCTGGAGAAATGGTCAATGATAACCAATACATATTCATACCCGCCTGCACACTTGTCAAGATGCAAAAAATCAATGGAGACTAACTCAAAGGGCTGGGTTGTGACAATGTTGGTTAGGGGTGCTCTAATCTCTCGGCTGGGCTTCTTTTGTTTCAAACATGAACAGCTTCGAGCCACATAATGTTCAACGTCCTGTTGCATATGAGGCCAAAAGAAGCGTTCTCTTACCAATGAGGTGGTGCGGTCAACTCCTTGGTGCCCCATCTCATCATGTAATTCTTTCAAAATAGTTGTCTTGTACTTTTCTGGCAGAACAAGCTGTGTTCGTGTAGCTGTTTTTCGACGCAAGATGCCATCATCATCTAAGGTGAGTTTTTCCCATTCGCGTATCAGTCTTTTACTTTGTGCACTGAAGGATTTTAACTGTTTGTTATCAGGTCTTTCATTTAACTGACGACACACAATCACTGGGCCGATATTTTTATCTTCCTTCTGAGCTTGACAAATCTCTGCAGGCAAGAGAGGCTGATGTTTTGACTTTGTGATGTCTTTGCACTGAGCAGATAGAGCCATGGACCACACGGTATTAGAACTTGGATCCTCAACTGACTGTACTACTGCTTGTACTGAACGAGATGACAATTCCTCAGTGCAGTCTTTCAACATGGCGTCGATGTCTACTGGCATCCTCGAAAGACTGTCGGCATCAACATTTTCCTTTCCTGGCCGGTATCGTATGGTGAGGTGAAAATCTGCTAATTCAGCAACCCACCGGCATCCAGTTGCATTTAGTTTTGCTGTGGACAAAACATAAGTAAGCGGATTATTGTCCGTGTACACCGTGCATGATGAGCCGATCAAATAGTCCCTGAACTTTTCACACACGGCCCATTTAAGAGCCAGGAACTCCAATTTTCCGGAATGTAGATGGTAGTTCTTCTCGGATACAGTGAGGGTCCGGGATGCGTATGCTACTACTCGCATTTTTCCTTCCTGTTGTTGATATAAAACGGCCCCCAGGCCCAGATTGGACGCGTCCGTGTGTAAAACAAAAGGTTTGTTGAAGTCAGGAAAGGCAAGTATTGGCGGCTCCACTAGATGATCCAAAAGTTCCTCTAGCAAGTGTTGATGTTTTTCTGTCCATACAATGGGCTGGTTAGAGGACGCTCCATTGTGTCTCCTTTTCATCTGTCTCATTCTTGTCCCATGTTTGTCACTCTTTTGTACATCAGTAGGAGCTCTCAAGAGGTCGTACAGAGGGACAGCTATCTGAGAAAAATTACGAATGTACTGGCGATAATAACTGAGGAGACCCATGATGGCTCTTAATTCTCCCACAGTGGTTGGTCGCTTGTCTTTTAGAGCTCTAACAGCTATGGTGTCAGCGGGGTCAATTTTACTGCCCTCTGATGAAACGACCCGCCCAAGATAGCGAACCTCACGACGAAACATCTCACATTTGGCCGGCTTCAACTTTATGCCATACTCTCTCAATCGGCGCAGCACAATTCTGACATTTTCAACATGACTTTCAAATGACTGACTAAACACAAGAATATCGTCAAGATATGGGATACAAATCTGATCTCGAATTCCCTCCAGACACTCTTCCATGCATCGCTGGAAGGCAGCCGGCGCGTTCATCAAGCCAAAGGGGATTCGGATCCATTCATACAAACCCCAGGGGGTTACGAAAGCAGTGAGGGGCCGACTCTTTTCTGCCATGAAGCCCTGATGGTAGGCTTTCCCCTGGTCTAAGAGCGAAAACCATGAGTGACCCCCCAGGCCGTCCATAAGGTCCTGCACTCGGGGAATGGGCTGACGGTCTGGTACAGTTTTGTGGTTTAACTCACGGTAATCTATACACAGGCGTAAGCTTCCATCCTTTTTACGAACGCACACAACTGGAGATGCATAAGGTGAGTTTGACTTGCTCACCCAACCTTGTGTGATAAGGTCATGTAAGTAGTTCTTCATCTCTTGATAAAGTGGTTTTGGCACAGAGATGTAAGTTTTGGCCACAGGCTCAGTGTCCTTCAGTGAGATGGAGAGCCGCAGATTCTCAATACAGCCAATGTCATCATCAGAATTAGAGAAAGAGCCTGACTCTTCTCTTAACATTTGTTGAACTATTTCTTTTTCAGATGGGTTGAGATGGTTCACGTCAACTGGGGGATCCCATTCACCAGAAGACGTTTGTTCATTTCTTACTCTCACATTACTCACTGTGACTGGAGGAGAGGTGCAGGATCGTTCGAAGATTGTCGGTGGATAAACTGCTTGAACCTGCTGCGCTGTCCCAATAACAGTTCTGCCAGTGAGCACCACATCATGGTCTGTTGGGTTTTGTACATCGACAATTATGAATGGTTTTGCCCCTTTTCCCAGTGTCACAAGAGTATCAGTGAACTCAAGGCCCTCTGGCCACTGTGGGTCAACACTAGGCTCAAACATCAGTGTTGTCTCAACTTGTGAAGGTGCTGTCAGAACACGGCAATCTACTTTTACAGATGTGTGTTTGGGGACATGTACTCGCTCTCTGGTCGTCTTGACAACATATTCATGTGATCGCTGTTCAGCAGTAACTTGTTCTACAAAAACTTTAGCATGATCCATCTCAAAGCCAGGAAAAGCTGCTTGGACAGCTTTAATTAGCTGCTGTTTATCAGTGATGTTACTCTGCTGTAGCTCAGTATCAACAATTAGTCCAATAACATTTGAGCCAATAATAGGTCGTGCAAGACTGTTACCTTTAATCACCAAGGTGGGAACAACGACCTCTGTTGTGGGGACTCCATCTGCAGCTAATCTAAATGTCACCTCTATCCATCCGACGTATGGCATGTCTTCACCATTAGCAGCAACAAGGTTTAAAGTGTCATTAGCGTCAATGATCTCAGAAATGTCTCTCAATGTTACGTGTGATAAATGTTCTGTTTTCCAGTGTTCACTCACTACAGTCACTTGTGAGCCAGAGTCCCACAAAGCTCTAACCTGCTGGTCTTGGATATGGCAGTCAATAAGGTATTTATTTCCAACTAAAGGAGCAACTTTGATGTGTTTTCTCTTTCGTGTTGTGGCTCGGACTGTTTTACATGAGGTTGTTAAACATTGATTTCTGTGGACCATCCAGTGTTCATGTTGACATGCTTTGGAACAATATAACACACCTTTACATGATACACATTCTCTCAGCCTCACGTTCCTTCCATGTGTACCACAGTGTACACAAAGTTGGGGCGCTGTTGATGAAGCGGTCACTCCCTGCCCCGCGGAGGTAACCCTTGCCCGTTTAAAGCGCTCCCTCTGAATTGACCTGATCTGTCCACTCTGCAACCGACTGCGAAATGTTCATTACTGCCGCATCTGAAGCAGTGACTACAGCCTTCTACATTTTCCTGCTCGCAAGCATAACATCTCCTTCTACGGCGTGGTGCAGGTGTGGGGAAAGGGCGTTGGTTGGCGAACCTTTGGTGGGGCTGAAGATAGCCATGTTGTGTTGCAGGGGCAGGAGCAGCCCAGTGTCTCTGCGGCGGGCCGTGGTGGACTGGTGCTAGCTGATGAGGAGTGCAGTCCGGTTGCTGCCTGGGTGGGTAAGAGGGCTGCTGCATAGACTCTTTGATGGAAGCCACTTCAGCTTTAAGGTCCTTTAAGAGAGACATGTTAGCTTTCATTTCCTGCAGTTCTGAGAGAATGTCAATCTGATTCTTACTGTGACCCGGCTGGCTCGTTTTCTCCTTTTTTTCAGCAGGGGTGTGGTCAGACTGAGCAGAGTGGACGGCTACAGGTCGCTGTGGTGTTGCCATTTTCCTCTTGTCTTGTCTCTCACTTTCATAAGCACATGCTGTATTCAGTTTTTCAAACAGGAGTTCATCAGAAACACTAGCTTGTTCCAGGTATGGCTGTAGGTCTCGTTTGATATTATCATTCTGCAAGCCAGTCATCACTGAGTGAAGAAACATGTTCTGTACTAGCACTGGATCATATCTTAGGCCTGACTCTGACTCTTGTGAGGCAAACAGAATCTTCTGCCTTAGATCTAGAGCACGGATGAGGAAGTTTTGAGATGTCTCTTTTGTGCCCTGAACTTCTGATGACAGCTGTTTATATAATTCTGTTGCGCTCTTTTCTTGGTAATGACAACGGAGAATCCTCCTAAGTGTTGGTAGTTTGAGGTCACTTTTCCCCTCTAAGTAACTGCGTAACTGCATTCCTGGAACAATGGCTCTTATGACGGCATCAACAATCTCAGTCTCAGGAAAGCCCTTTAGGAGGCCATGCTCAATCTGCCGTGCTAAGCTGGAAAATGTGAGGCGATCTTTTTGTCCTGGTTCTCCGATCTGTCCCGATATTTTAAACTCTTTGTGCCAGGGGGGAGGGGCCTTACCTGGAC
Source organism: Merluccius polli (assembly GCA_030340625.1). NCBI lineage: Eukaryota > Metazoa > Chordata > Actinopteri > Gadiformes > Merlucciidae > Merluccius > Merluccius polli. Next base: position 187,700 of record JAOPHQ010004575.1, read on the forward strand.
CTGTACCTGAGACTGGCGTCGTGTGGATGACTGTGGTGACCTGAGCCTTGTGTTCACTTCCGCTATAAGTACTCCCTGTAAAAGGCAGTGGCTCTAACGGAGGGAGCCTGCTTTCTTGTGGTATAGTGACCCCTGTGTTGTCTTGTCCATTTTTATCGTCATTTGATTTTGCTTGAAGCTTAGTGAAGTGTCCAGTCATAGCTACCTCAGCATGGAGTTCAGTTACCTGGTCTTTTAAGAATAGGAGCTCTGACATTCCCATATCTTCGTGTTCTTGTAACTCCTCTCTCTGCAGGTGATTACTTATCATTGTTACTAATGATGCTCTGCTCTTTCCTGCCACATGCTCAAACCTTTCTCCAGCAATAGTGAGGAAGTCACATATTTTCTTTAGATTGTCTGCTGGCAGTGTACACAAAAGTTCAAGTATTTCCATCTGTAGTGTCTCTATCTCAGTTGACTCCATTGTCCTTGCGGCAACAACTCAGTGCTCTGTAGCAGTAGTAATTTGTGTGCTAAACCTCAGCAACAGCGCTCCTGGTACTTTAAGTTCACCTCAGATTGCTTGTGCTCTTTGTTGTAGACGTTCAAACCACCACCGTATAAGCCACTGGATGCTGCCGGCCTGGGTAAGTTGAAGGGGACTGAATGAGAGCTGGGGACGTCCGTTGCTGGCAGAAGTCAAACCTCGTCTCACCCAATCCCAGCGGGGCCTCCAAAATGTTACACCCCTGTAAAGGGGAATAATAAATGAAACACACGGACACGATGTTACTTCAGTCACGTCCAGTGTTGTAATGCACTTTTACAAAATTACAGTTTTATCAACATCACATTGCTATTAAACCAGCAACTGTTATCTCAAAATATTGCTTAATTAGAAAAATGAAGCATTGTACTGGAAACATAAAATACCTTTACAATGGTGTATATCAGAATTGACAAGCTGTACTTTCAAATAGACAGCAAACTGTATAGTAATATAAACTGTTATATATCTGCTTCTGTTCAAATATAAATGGAAATGTATCACATGTCATGTGTAGTATTCATAACCAAACTTATATCTTGCACAATGGAAGCTATTAACATCATTTTTTACTCATACAAATAAAATAATAACAGTGCTACACATTTATCACTAAATATATCAATGACAAATATTGCACACAAACGGCACAACTACACCTCTGAACAATGTCGTCCCTGCCGCACAACGCAGCTAGCAGGAAAACTACGGTGAGTTTAGCATAGAGTTTACCATTCACGTAAACAAAACTTAATGGCTCTCAAAGTTACTGCAAACTCCATTAATTTACGTCCTACTTTATCTTTCACGGCACAGAAAACATACAAACACGTTACAGCTAATTGTTCACTTTTCTTACCTGTAAAGGGGAATAATAAATGAAACACACGGACACGACGTTACTTCAGTCACGTCCAGTGTTGTAATGGACGAGTGAAAACACCGTCTTCCCCTCTACCGTCTTAGCTCAGACACAAGCAATCAAAACCCGAACACCAGAGGTGATTTGAGGATTAGCTTTCAATAAATAACTTACAAGAAACACGTTGGAAACAATATAAAACATTAATTAGAGAGTTTTTCTAAAATAGAATAAGGAATTAGTTACGTTTTTAAACACAGATATCCCTTTTAGCTTATCACTCTGCTTGTTTGACTAGGAGACCAGAGTAGCAGATAACAGATCAATCGATCAGCAGATCACAATGAATTTCACCTTAATCCACTTTTTTAACCTTTATCATTACTTATGATATATTTTTAACCATGTACTTTCATGAATTAAAGCATTATTTTTCTTACTGTTTTTAGCAAAACCACATAAGTTTTAAAACCTTTTAGCATTTTTCAACAGCACTTTTTAACTCTTTTTTTTCAACCATAACATACACAAGCAATGAAGCACTGTCAACTATATTGTTTTTAACCAACCTGCACTAAACTCTCTGACCGGTGTGTCCAGGGTCTTCTACCTGAACCACTACCTCAGTCATAATAGGAAAAAACACTTTTTAAAAGACTGCGGTCCTAGTCTATGACCGTTTTCTTTCCTTTTCTTTTTCCTGTTCAGGTTTATTAAATTGGATGAACATCAGTGTTGACATTCCCCCTCTCCGGAGAATTGGAGTGTGTGTGTTTGACATGTCGAACGCTGGCCACGGCATCTGAAATAGCAGCAAGTATGACAACTGGGCAATGTGTGAACAACATCGACAAAACCACTGATCCCTGTGGCACACTATTAGATACTGTATGTTGCGATGACCGGTCCAGAGAACCCCATGGAGGTCTGCAGTGAGGAAATATCATTAATCAAACACTGTGGTGGTGGTGGAGCTCCAGATCCATCCGGTTCCTTTGCCATTGATTTGGGGGTAGGATTGGTTAATGTCAGGCCTGGACTAAAAGGAGGACTCAGAAGCAGAGGTTCAATAGAACAAACAAGCGTTTTATTTTCAAAAGGTCTTCTTTGCTCTTTAGTAAGGGTGATAAACAAATAGGCTATGAAACCTTTAATGACTGAACTAGTGGAAGAGACTGACCAAACACAAAACACGAAACAAGCCAAGACGGAACAAAAATTCACTCCACAAGGGAGGTAAAATTAAAAGGCTGATCTTCTCTAATCTACAGAGGAATTACTACGAAAGGTACGAACATAAATCGCTCCAAGGAGGGAAACAAAAGGAGACTTCAAAACTAAACTACACTGCACACCTAGGCTAGAAAGACTGTACAAAATAAACTCGCTCCAAAAGGGAGGAAAAACCCAACAGGGCTATGAGACAAAACTAGAGCTAAAAAATAAACAAGAAAGAACACTACAACAGAAAAATCACTCTTCTAAAGAGGAAACAAGAGAGTTCAAAAACACCAACGCGGTCTGTGGAGCAGGACAAGGCTGTGGGCATGAGGTACACGAACAGACGAGACACTCTGGCACAGAACAAAGGAAGACGCAGACTATAAGACACATCAGGTGAGGGAACACAGGTGGAAACAATCAGGGATTAGGGGAGACAACAGACTGGAGGCACATGAGGAAGGGGAAGTGACCTGAAACGAGAGGAGAGTTACTTTTCAAAATAAAACAGGAAGTTCACGAGACAAAACACCCATGACAAGACACCCCTCACCGCGGTGTGACAGTTAAATACACTGCAGATAAATCAACACATCAGACATGAGACTTGCATGTGACTACAACTGTCTGAATAACATTATCGATTCCAATTATCTAATGGTGAGTAAACAAGAAAAAAGAAAAACAAGATTGACTCTTTGTGTAATCTGTTTGATTTATGAATCACTGTGTATGGCTGCTGGATCGTTGTGTATATCAGTTTGTGTATAATGTTCATACATGCTCCGCTTTTAAAGACATCTCTCGGAAATGATCTGAATGATTGAATGAAGTCAAATGGATTACTGAATTAATGAAAAACATTAGCTTGACTGAGGTAGAAAATGTGATTGGCTGTATCAGTTTATTTGCTTTTGGCTCCTAATAAATATGTCATGAGTGAGGAAAATAAGCATTGAAGCATGATCAGACATTATGTAAAATAGGTCATTCATATCTGCATTACAGGTCAAACAAGTTATGTCAGTGTCACTAGCTCTCATATAACAATTACATGCAGTTAATACAAGTATGTGACCACCACCAGCCTCTTGCCACCTACCTAATGTAGTCTGATGTCTCACCAATAATATCCCCCCACATAACATCATTAGCCTACATCTTAGTGTTTTTTTCTCTAAATGAAGGTCCACCTTCATTCTGATGCCGATCGCTTGGGTAAGTAATGTTCATTATTTTAACCATATTTCTATCAGTTAGAATCAGAACAAGTTTAATTGCAAAGTAAGCTTTCACATGCAAGGGCTATTCTGTAATGCAGGCCCAATAGCAGAAATACAATACATAAACAATATGTAAATAAGAATATAGCATAAAAATGAAGATATAAAAAAGTATATACAATATAAATACAAATAGCCTATAAAATCATAACTGACTTGTTTCAACCTTAAACAACACAACAGTTGACTGTCACACTGGAGGTTCTGTGTGTGTGTGTGTGTGTGTGTGTGTGTGTGTGTGTGTGTGTGTGTGTGTGTGTAAAGTACCCTTGAGCAAGACACCCTAACACTGGGGGACAGTGTGTGTGTTGTTCAAACTCCAGGGAGCTCAGGATGGCTTCTTGAAGAACATAAACACAAAACAGGAAAACGTTATTAAAAAATAATATGTTTCTTGATCTATGATCTTTCAACTGTTTATTTATCTTGATATAGTTCATGGTTTCATCTGTTTGTGATGACATATTGCTATATTGCTTACATATCTTTTTGGTTTGACCTCTGCCTGCATGCTTATCTTTAAATTGGCTTGAACGATGGCCTTATGGTTTGTAAGTTCACTGGTGGATTACATTGAGTTACATTGAACATAAGTGTCTAATAGCAAACTTCTAAGATAAATGATACCTGACTGTTTACCCTACAAGGCAAAAATGTAAAATATGCAGCCAAAGGAAGAACACATTACAAATCACAGGAGCATTTTGACCTCTTTAAAGGTACTATTCAAAATGAGTTATCATTCATATTATAAGTTCATATTTCATTGCTGCTTTTACTCTGTGTAGCTACTGTCTTCCTTTGGGCTGTCCAGGAAATAGAAGGTGATTGGCCAGTCTGAAGCTGAAAATCTAGAGAATGCCTTTGGTTCCTCTACATACCTACATGGTCATTTGCCCCTCTACATCCAAATATGGTAATTGGTCCCGCTCCATATATAGTCATTGGCCCCTTGACCATCGCTATCCTTGGCAGTCATGTGGTCACTCTGAGACCCTCTCAGTTCCGGATGTGTTTTGCCTATGGGATTTATTATGCATATTTTTTCCATGAAAGCTTGGTTCATGCGGTTCTACTTTTTCATCTGGTCTGATATTTGTCGAGAGCAAAGTTCAGTGTAATTAAATTAGATTTTAATTTTAAAAACTAGGAAAAAATGAGAGTAAGATGCTAGTCCATGAAGACATAAGTGTCATGCTTCGCCAACTTTCAAACAGACTTGTTCAGCCATTGCATTCTAGCCAAATAGCGCCTTTCCAGGTTTGAAGGAATAGAGTAAAATAATCAATAACATGAAAAAACATGAAATCTGTTTTCACTTGATTTACTGATTGAGGCAATGCAGGGTATACAGCAACAGCTCTAAAGCTGTGTGATCTCTAGCAGAGAGATCAATTTAGTCTACACAGCAAACACCAGGCTTAAGGCTCTATTTTAGAGCCAAAATAAACAGTGGCTTGCCTCTCAGAGAACATCCTATGTCAGCGAAAAATTCCTTCCCCTTTCATCTTCATCTTTTCAAATCACCCAATTAGCTAAAACCATTTTGCCAGTGTATTCCTGTCACTGAAATGGGAAATATACCGTGTGAGAGCTAAACATGATTTATGTACCTACCAGATATGGATAAAGAGAAGTAAATCATCTAAACACACACATACACACACACGCACACACACACACAGGACATGTGTATTGTTCCCTTTTGACTGCAACTATGAATATAGCGCTTTTGAATTACCAACCGTCTACAATGCTATGCTTTATGTTCTTGTCCCAGTGAATTTTGCCCCTTAACAATGTAGACCACGTTAAGTTGTCCCATGCATCTCAGGGAATAACGTGGATTTGGAGAGTAAAAAAGGAATTCCAGATGAAGTTATCCTAACAATTGTGTTTTGTAAGCGGCTGTTCGATTATTTGTGATGTTGTTTCTTTTTTACTATGCTCTGGTCGGCAAATCCAGTCTGTGAAATTGATGTTTGTTCAGATTTACCCAAACCCCATGGGCTCTAATCTTAACCAAATACCTCCCCCCCGCCCCCCCCCCCCCCCCCCTCAGCAAAACTTGAGTTGCATGATAACATCGAAGGTGTTCATCCAGCACTAAATCAATAGGTTCTGTGTAATTGCGTCACATCCACATTGAAATCACCTTGGTATTATAGCACACACCCGTATTCTGGTTGCTTGTCTGCAAATAGAGAGCAGTGGGGCTGAAAAACAGAGTTTTAATTAGTGCATGGATGCCTGAAGTGTTAGTCTTGTTACTTGTTGGTGTGTTTCTTTTGTCTAAACAAATACGTCTTATTCCATCTTCACATGGATGCAGGTCAACAGGGCTGAATAAAGTTCAGGGCAAAGGTCTGGAGACCATCCTTCCTTTCTCTCTCTCTGGTTCTCTCTGCAGATGATGAATGTATTTGCCATTCCCTTCAAGTACAACCGGCCATTTTTGTATGCTGCATAACCTCCCTATTTATTTTACCACCTGGTGTCTTTAAACGGACCGCAATCACTCTGTGAACACCTGGCTGGGATATTAACCAGCAGGGGGTGCTGTTTATCCTTTCAATGTCACAAAAGGACTTCCCTGGAAGTCGAGGAAGTAGACAGCTCCCGCGTGGTGTGCGCAGACCTGAGAAGGTTTTTTGCGTTGTGTCCTTGGTCCTAAATGTGCGCCATATGAACGATAGTGAGTATGTGCTCTGGATCGTTATGTTCTCACAGATTGTGAGAGGAGGACGACATTGCAGAGACACAGACTGGCTATATTCGATAATTGTTCCATGGGATTAATCTCAAGTGTTAAAAAAGAGCGCCTTGACGGGATGCAAATAGGTAATGCAAGTAAAAGGGGGTTATGTCTATGGGATGAGGGGGCACATGTGGGATACCACCAGGGTATATTTCAACCAGGAGAGGATGTCAGAGGTATGGTGTTTGATCAGTAACATCGTAAACTCCAGTCATATTCCTAAATATACATTACAATGCCACCACACCAATGTTTCGGCCAATCCTTCCACAAACAACAACTAATCAGCTTCAGTCAGTTAGGCCTATAGGGTAAGTAAACCCCAACACCACTGTTTTCTCACAAAGTGTTGGTGAACATGTATGAGTTATTTTTGACTACACTGTATGAAGTTGTTAAATGGTGTAAATGATCTGTAAAATACAAGAAGTTTGCTACTTAAAAACATTTTTTTTTTCAGAGCGGTAGTTTTCTATTGGCTGCGCACCCTTGTTCCATCGAGTGAGACGTGGGTTTTGAAAACGTTTGACAACACACTTGCTCCTATGGAACCCAACGTGTCAGTTTTTTCTAAAACCTTTTTGACTGTCAAGAATGGTCAGATCAGGCTCAGGAAGTTGTCCTGCAAAAACGGGGGTGTACTTACCCTTTAATGAGCTCAGACGCAGTGACACACCTATGGACTTGTTGCCCAGTGGCTCTTCTTGGATCAAACGACGTAACAGTAACACCTGTCATTATAGGTGTCCTTATGAAGGCATTTTCAGTGCCTGGTGCTCTTCAAGGGCCACCCTGCAGTTGTGAAGGTCAAAGCTGAGCCTTTCCAATCCCCTATCAACACATAGTGATGACGATCATGAGTGTTACCGTCGGAAATGTGTTCATTCATTTAATCTTTATTTCATCTCGAAAGAACATTGAGAGCAAGCTGTCATTTACAATGATGCCCGAGAATATACAGCACACAATAAATACAGACAATACAAAACAAAAACTGCAGACTGGAGTGAAATGGTTGGTTATTAAGGATTTCAACAGACCAATTGAGTTTTTAAAGTATATTGTGGGACGAAATTAATGAACTTCTGTTTTTGTGAGTCATTGTTAGGGATTGGGAAGTGTAGTCTAGAGGCAGAGGCCACTGCAGCTCCACCACGTACACCTCAGCAGCTCGGCAGTTCTTCCCTCCCTCACACAGGAACCAGCCAGGGGTCGAAATCTGCATGCGATGAGATTATAGGCATATGTATGGCCGATGTTGTATGTGACGTTGCCGTCAAGCAATAAGATGCATGTATGACTTGTTGTGTGTCATGCCTACTTCCTCCTCTCCTTTTGACATCACGGGCGGTTACGTTTCACACACGTTGAGGCCTTTCAGCCTTGTTTGATCAGATAAGCGTGTCACCTAGGCCCTTGATTGATACAGGGTGGTCCCTCTCTCTCTGACAAAAGCCAATTTTGCCCGCTGCTGGTTTAACACCGCTGGGAGAGAATAGGCACCAGACGAGACCTTCCAAGTGGTGGACGGATAGTGCAAACACACTTCCCAAGCCCTTAATGAACAGCTTTTCAGAGCACCTCAATGCTTTTTTTTCCATTTGTTAGGTTGGCTGGGGCTGTGCGTGTGGGTATTGTTGGGTGTGTGTGTGTATGTATGTGAGAGCTTGTTTCTATGTGTGTGTTAGTATCTACGTGTTTGAGTGTGTGTGGTTGGTTGGGTCTGTGTTGTGTGTGTGTGTGTGTGTGGGGGCGTGTTTGTGTGGTCGGTCGGGTGTGTATTTGTATGTGTGTGTGTGTGTGTCAGTGTGTGCGTGGGCAGGAGTCGTGCTGATAATTCAGGGGACGGGGAAGATGTGAGTTTTTGAAGTCGAGTTATTTATTCTGGGAAGTCAGACTCCCTGTGTGGCTCCTCTCTCCCCCCCCCCCCCCCCCCCCCCTCCCCCAGTTGTACTTTTGTCTTAGCCTCTCTGCTCCCAATACACCCATGGGAAGGTACAGCACATGGTCTATACCAGACCTATTCAGGGTTAGGGGTAAAATGAGCCAAAATGATCCATGGGCCATAATCCGGCCCACAAATTATTTATTAGAATGTAAACAATCAGAATCAATTTCCCCTGTAAAAAAAAGTAACCATTCACAGATTCTGAAACAGTGAAAGACTGCTTGCTAGCTGTCCTTGAAGATGTAGTGAACATTGATAAGGTGAAGAAGAACATCATTTCGTCTATTTGAAAAATACCAATGAAGCTGTTGCATCAGATGTATTCAAAACAAGCAGTGGTGATGTTGCTGGCTATCAACGAGTCAACAAACTGCAGCAATGTAACAGTGTTTTCTGATGGAGTGTTTTCGAGAAGATGTGCTTGGACTTCTGATGAATGTAAATAATATGATCACTTGTTGCTTGATGTATTTATATATCAGGCCATTTCTGTTGAATGTTAACATTATCAGTTGTTGCTATTAATTTATGGCTAAGGCCATTTATTTTGATTAATTTGAATGAAATGAATAATAAGAGTACTTGTAACAGAGTTTTAGAGGTTCAATGTTAAAAGGTTTAATGTCTCTTGATCTGCCACATTTAATATATCTTTTGAGGTGAATGATTTTGAAGTGATTGATTGAAATAAATAATACATGATGAATAACATAGGTCTATGTAGAAATGTAGGAACTGACTATTTTGTATATGAGATAAACACGTTGTGAATCAACACTCTATGAGCAGTATAAAGGGTGTTGTTTTTTTATGTTGTATGTTTTATGTGCAATAATCTGCGGCTCCGCAGCTTAGGGCAGACCCCCCTCTTTCGCACGGGGCAGTACACCCACACCCTGTCCCCGGGTATGAACGCTCGTCCCCTACAGCGAGTGTCGTAGCCCATCTTCTGCCTCACCCCAGAGGCAGCCTGATCCTGGCGGGTGTAGTCATGAACCGCCAGCAGGCGATCCCTCAGCCGGCGGAAGTACTCCATCGCCGCACCCCGGCAATCTCAGGTTCGGGCGGGGAACCGAACACCAAGTCCACCGGTGTCCGGAGCTCCCGCCCGAACATGAGGGTCGCTGGCGTGCAGTGACTGGTCTCCTGCACCGCTGTCCGATAGGACCACAGGACCAGGGGAAGGTGGCGGTCCCAGTCCCGTTGGTGCTGGCTGGTGAGGATGGCGAGCTGGGTGGCCAGGGTGTGGTTAAACCGCTCCACGAACCCGTCGCTCTGGGGGTGGAGCGGCGTCGTCCTCGTCTTATGCACCCCCAGCCGTCGGCAGACCTCCCCCAAAGACCTGGGACTCAAAGTTCCGCCCCTGGTCGCTGTGGAGCTCCTCGGGGACCCCGAAGCGGGCAAACATCTCCACCAGCTTCTCCGCGGTGGTGGCGGCGGCGCCCTGGTCCGGCACTGCATACGCCTCGGGCCATTTGGTGAAGTAATCCATGGCCACGAGGACGTAGCGGTTGCCGGAGTCGGTGACTGGGAATGGCCCCAGGACGTCGACCCCCACCCGCTCCATCGGTGCTCCCACCAGGTACTGCTGGAGCGGGGCATGGGAACGCTGGGCAGGCCCTTTCTGTGTCGTGCAGGTGTCGCAGCAGTGGACGTGTAGCTCGACAGCCCGGCCAGTAGAACCGCCCGCGCAGGCGGTGCAGGGTCTTGGAGTTCCCGTAGTGCCCCGCTCCCACCGAGCCGTGGACCAGCTGCAGTACCTGTGGACGAAGCACACGGGGAACCAACAGCTGGAGGATGTCGCCCTTACCCCTAGGATCCTGCCACCGGCGGTAAACCACCCCGTCGTGGAGCTGGAAGCATCCCCACTGTGAGTGGTAAGCCTTCACATCAGCCCCCCGCGCCGACACCTCTGGCCAGCTGGGGCGCCGCCCCGCCTCCAGCCAGTCCCTCACCGCCGCCAAGGTCTCGTCGGCCCGCTGCTGCTGCTCCAACTGGCGCGCCGACAGCGGGAGCCACCCCTCAGCATCACCGGCGGTCTAGACAGCCCCGGTGGCCTGGACAGCTGCCACCACCGGAGGCTCGTCGGCCCGCTCCTCCTGCCGCCGGCAATAGCGACACTCCAGGGCTGCACAGGCCGTCGGGAGAGCGCGTCGGCGTTGCTGTGGAGGCGTCCCGCCCGATGCTGGATCTCAAAGTCATACTCCTGCAGCGCCTCCAGCCAACGAGCCACCTGGGCCTCAGGGTTCTTAAAACTGAGGAGCCAGGTGGCTGCAGGCTGGGTTGGACCTTGTCCTCAGCCGCCTGGCGTTTGGCCAGGGCTAGTCGATGGGGCCGCAGGCGGATGGGCCGAGCAGAGCCGGTGTCGATGGCATGCTGCACCAGCCCGGTCCGCCTGCAGTCCTCATCCCGAGCTGCAAAAATGTCCCCATAGTCCTCGAGTACCAGCCTCAGCTGTTCACTCTGCTGTGTGTCGAGGCCAACCCCACTGCGCAGCCAAAGCGCGCGGACAGCCTTGACGGTCTACAGGGAAGGGGAGGTGGCGGTTACAGGCCTGCTCTTACTGCAGGGCCGCGGCCGGGGCACCCGGTCCGTAACCCGGCGATTGCTCCGCTGACCGCCAGAGCCCCTGTGTTCTCCCCGCCAGGACTGGAGAGCCACGGTCTCGGCGCCTACAGTAATGGCTGCTCCAGCCACGTCCACCCTGACACCCCAACGGATCAGCAGGTCCAGGCCGATGATGCATGGGTCCCCGGATGTCGGCGAGCCAAAACCCATGCACCACCTCCTGGTCACCCACCTGGACGACCAGCTGCTTCCTCCCCCTCATTCCGGCCTCCTGCCCCGTCACGGTCGTCAGGCGACCGCGGGTCGCCGTCCACCCCCCCCCCCCCCCCCCCCGAGAGTGCGCCGGTGGTGCCCGGAAGAACCCCCAGACGCACCAGGGAGATGGTCGACCCCGTGTCCACCAAGGCCTGGCAGGGTCGGCCGTCGAGCCTGCAGTGGAGGTAGAGGCCCCTGGCGCGAGCAGGGCCGCCAACCAGAGCGCACCGACCATGGAGAAAGCTTTCGGAGTGGTGGTCCCCTCACTGGGCCACTCCACCGCAGTTTTCCGCCGGCCGAAGGGGTCTAGCCCGTGGTGCCGGGGCGGGGCAGTCACAGGCCAGATGGCCCGGTTCATCGCACTGGAAACAGCGCCGGTCACCTCTGGACGCACGTCGGTCCGGGGGGGTGGCGGCCGCTGCCGGGGGGCGCTGGGCTGGAGTCCAGGCCTCACAAACCTCCTCCCCGTCCTCATCCTGCTCGCAATGGACCGCCTGCCGGATGCGAGGCCGGGAGGCACCGGGCGGCTGCAGGCTGGGTTGGTCGGACAGCTCCTGTTCCGCCCGCTCTGCCTCGTCCAGCGCAGCACCGAGGGTCGGGGGGCCTGGTAAGGCGGACGTGCTGTCCTAGCCGTGGCGGGGCAAGTCCCCGAAGGAAGGCGTGCAGGGCCAGGTCCTCCCTAACCGCAGCAGGGTAGGCGGGGTACCCCCCGCTGGGCGTACAACAGCACGTCCGCGGCGTAAGCCCCCAAGCGTTCCCCCTCCTGGCGGCGGCGGCCGGCCAGCAATTCCCGGCTGTGGTCAGCGGCCGCCCGCTGGCCGAAACGCAGGCCCAACGCCCGGGTCAAGGCCTGGAGTTCCCGCTGGGCTGCCGGCCCCAGGTCCATAAGGACCTGCACCGCCGACCCCTCCAACGCCAGGGCAAGCTGGGTGGCGGACTCGTCCCCATCCCAGCCGTAATGCAGCGCGGCAATCCGGAACTGCGCCAGGTATGGTTCCAGCGGCATCGCCCCGGAATACTTGGGCAGCCTGACTCCCTGGGGGCGGTGGACCCCGGCCAACCGTGCGATTCCCCCATCGGCCACTGGGTGGTGCTGCGCACCTGTCGCGCCCGTCGCGACCGGTGACACGCCAGGAGCCGAAACGCCGGGCCATACCTCCGTCTCCTCCTCCTTGGGACGCGTTGCCATAGGCAATCCCCACTCGGGGAAAGTCCGCTTCTCCATGGTTTCCTTTCGGATCCCACTTCTGACACCAAATGTGGCGATGGCAAGGAAGGAGTGAGACAGGAGCCCAGGTTTAAGTGCGCACGCAACTCCCGTGCCCCATACACCGCACGGCTCCGGGAGTCGCCTTTATTTAAGACACACCCACTCACACAGAAACATGGCACACCTGACAACCACAACTAACACTCTCACTCACGGTCATGAAAACACTGCACATACGGGAACACACACACAATGACACACAATAAGAACTCCCCAACCACCAACCCCACGGTGATCCCGTGGCGCCGATAACGTCCAAACCCCCACCAGGGTGCACCCCCCAGAACCCCTTTCGCCGGACCCCCATAGGGGGCATGGCCGTGATCGCCACACAATTATTAGTGCCACGGGGCCATCGCACCGGTCCCTACAGCTAAAGCTGTAGGGACCAGTGTTATACTGTGGATTTCTTTACTGTGGATTTCTTTCTTATTAGTGCCACGGGGCCATCGCACCGAGCACTATTGTTATACTGTGGATTTTTTCTTATTATTATTAGTGCCACGGGGCCATCGCACCGAGCACTGGTCCCTACAGCTAAAGCTGAAGGGACCAGTGCTCGGGGCAAAGCCACGAGCACTATTGTTATACTGTGGACATCTTTCTTATTAGTGCCACGGGGCCATCGCACCGAGCACTGGTCCCCTACAGTTAAAGCTGGCCCGAGCACTATTGTTATTGTGTGGATTTTTTCTTTTCTTTATTATTAGTGCCACGGGGGCCATCGCACCGAGCACTGGTCCCTACAGCTTAAGCTGAAGGGACCAGTGCTCGGGGCGTTATACTGTGGATTTCTTTCTTATTAGTGCCACGGGGCCATCGCCCCGAGCACTATTGTTATACTGTGGATTTCTTTCTTATTATTATTAGTGCCACGGGGCCATCGCACCGAGCACTATTGTTATTGTGTGGATTTAATTCTTATTATTATTCCTCTTCCGGACACATTTCGATTCGCTACTAGTCAACAACGACAAATTATATATCAAAATGTGCGTCTTCTTCGGGATCGGTGTGCTATTGATTTTCTTAAAATAATACGAATTAATACGAATACCGGAAAATTTCTCATAGAGAATGAATGGGAGGGGGTAAAAAAAAAAACGAAGACTTTTCGTACTGCCTACTTCTGTCTGCTGCTCCGGCATACTTTCACCTAGAAACTCAATTTGAACTTTAAACAGTAGACACAAGCCTTGTGTATTTGGTGTAGTATTCCACATTTTGATAGGTCATATCGTTTTTAATCAATCACTGATCAATGACCATGATCATTTTTGGAGAAATTATGAGATTATAATGGGTGTGTATTGCGAGGAATGTTCGTGTCAGAGTGCAGGTTAGAGTGGGAGAGAGCCCAAAATGAATCCAGATTTTTTCTCTTTCCACGCTGCTCCTGGCCACAATTTACACTTTACACACATGATTTCTTCCAGATTTGTAGACATACTTGTTCTGTCTCTCACAATGTGCTCAAAAAAATCAGAGAGACTTACAGAATTTGAATTAGCAGCCTCTAAGTGCGGCCAGTCTGTCTCTTCTCCTCATTAACTCCAATACAAATATTTTCAGAGAGAAGCAGAACGGACCCCTGTTTTAAACTTGCAAGTGTGTCCACAATATTTACTGTAGAAACACTTTAGAAACACCAAATCATTCAGGAAGTCCTTACAGTGATGATGGTCTCGTTTATTTTCTGATACGTGCTACCGTTTTGTCAGAATAAGCCCAAATGTGAGACCAGTGCAGAGGCAGAAAAGCGCTATTTTCCTCAACGTTTCTTTCAGCCTCAGCCTGGGGGCTATCGCGCGCAGGTGTGTGCGCTGATCTAATTACGGTTGGTTAGTCAGTTTAACTGGCGCGAGGCTGTTGTCAGGCAAACCCTACAGATATCCGTCGTCTGATTGGACGGCGGATACAAGAGGACTCCTATTGGTCACCGCCGATCTGCTCTTCCGCGTTGATCACGGTACACAGGAAAACATTGCTTTATGATGGCGGCGGTACGCGGGAACTGCTTCTGGTAAGATTCACCGTTTTGAATCTCAACTACAGGTCCACAGTGGTGTGTTAAAACCCACGCGCGCACACACACACGCGTTTTTTTTTTCTTTTTCAATAGCCCCGCTGTATAGCGACTCGGCTGAAACACGGGAGGACACGCTATATTTATCAAAGCTTGGTCGCCGTGCTTAGGCTATAGCCACACTACTAGGTTGTGAATGTCAAATGGACCATTGGTTTATACACTTTTACACCAGTCAGCAAATATGCTACAGGTCCACAGTGGTGTGTTAAAACCCGCCGTACACACGCACACACACACGCGTTTTTTTCCAATAGCCCCGCAGTATATGGACTCAACTGAAACACGGGAGGATGCGCTGTTTTATCAAAGCTTGGTCGCCGTGCTTTGGCTTAGGGCTTTCTTAAGAACACACAATGAGAAGTAATACTCTTTGGATGAGACTGAAACTCTCCGTTTAATGGCGCATAATCACTCCTCGCTAGAACAACATTACCTCCTCACCGGAACCACACACACATCGCCAATCACCATGGCAACTCCATAAACAAATCCCATTTACACTAGTCCCCACTGGAGTGTTACATTACTACGTTTTGAATCTCAAATGGACCATTGGTTTATACACTTTTACACCAGTCAGCAAATATGCTACAGGTCCACAGTGGTGTGTTAAAACCCGCCGCACACCGCACACACACACGCGTTTTTTTTCCAATAGCCCCGCAGTATATGGACTCAACTGAAACACGAGAGGACGCGCTGTATTTATGAAAGCTTGGTCGCCGTGCTTAGGGTACATTCACACTACGTTTTGAATGTCAAATGGACCATTGGTTTATACACTTTTACACCAGTCAGCAAATATGCTACAGGTCCACAGTGGTGTGTTAAAACCCGCCGCACACACGCACACACACGCGTTTTTTTATTTTTTTTCCCAATAGCCCCGCAGTATATAGACCCGGCTGAAACACGGGAGGACACGCTGTATTTATCAAATTGATTGGGTCTTATTAGTCATATATACCTTTTGTTATTTAATCCTTCTTGTGTGGGTACTCCTTTCCCATTGCCATGGCTACGCGATGGATAATGCGCTCTGTAGCGCTCCAATCAGTGGCGGTGTAGGGTGGGGGCCAGCGGGGGCCAGTGCCCCCCTAACTCTGAGTCCGGACCCCAGAGTTATTAAAATACAATTAATCGGTATTTTAATGAATTAATGACACATTTAAGTATGTAATTCCAATTTTAATTAATTAATGGCACATTTAAGTCATTATTTAATGGTGTATTTATTTATTTTTGGCACTTTTAGTCCTCCATAAAACTGTACTGTATCTTGATTACTTGACTTGATTCATGTTGGTGTCTTACAGGTGTGTGTGTGTGTGTATGTGTGTGTGTGTGTGTGTGTTTGCAGACAAGATGGAAGAGCATCACTGCCCTCTCGCTTAACTCTACTCTGCCTGCAACCCTTCTCATCATTTTTTTGTAACTTTGTTTCCCACATAATGAGGTTAAAAGGGCACATGTTGCTGTATAAATAAATAGTTCAAAAAGGAACGTTTGTTGTAGGTGTGCTCCTTGTATATAATATCATAATGTTACTACATATTACATAATGTACACACTCGGGCAGTAGCCCCCGTGGCACTTTCAAAATTTCCCCCGAGGGAATTTTCTAGTTATTATTATTATTATTATTATTATTATTATTATTAAGTATTAAAGGCAAAGTATTGAAGGCACGATACCAACTGCGGCTATATAAACTGTGGGCTGCGCTGCGTTCTTCAGTTGGCAGTTAACCGGGACCAGTGAAGCCACGGAAAAGACCAGCCGACTCACTTGTCTTTTTGTTTAATTTATTCTTTCAGAATAACATCTTTTCTAAAATATGCCAACCCTTGAGTCAGCTTGCACTCTATGGGTGTAACACAAGCATGAACAAAGGAAAGAAAAGACATGTCAGAGTCCGAGTTGGAGATTTGTGGTGAATGAAGTGGAGCCGCGGAGGGAGATTCTCTCTGGTCCCCTGTCAGCAGGGATCAATATGAAGAGGAAGGAAATGAGGTGGGAGCGTGTGTGTGAGGCAGTAAATGCCGTGGGGTCCGAGCAGCGCACACACACAGGTGAAAAAGAAGTGGTCGGATCTGAAGGTGGAGGTGAAGCGGAGGGGTTTCTGGGTGGGCAGAATATATTCTATGCGTCACTTTCATGCCGCACACTTGGAAGACCACTAGGTGGCGCTGTTTTTTGAGCAAATTCCGTAACGCTAATAACTCCTGCATACTTTGTCGCACATTCGAAATCGGCTTATGAGCCAATTGTCATCGTTTGCAAGTAAATCCTCGCGTTTCCTAAATACTCTGCTCACGTCGGATTGCACCATTTGCAAGGTCCTCTAACAACGCTAACGCTGCCATCGGTAATACAATTTTCTTCATCACATTGCGCATGCTTTTATATCCACCCGTATAATTGCAAACATGGTGGGTGTGTTAATTGTTCAATAAGTGTGTCTCTGACGTGCACATCACTCTGATGACTAATTGTTGTTGACATTATTAACCAGTTTCCCAGCGTCACCTATAAGTGTCGCCAAAGGAACAATAGCTGTAGAAACGTGCGTACGCCAGCCATGAAGTTGACGTGAGGCACCGCACATTTCCACGGTCATTTCACGTTTCATACATCTGAACGTGAGCGTGGAACACCACGTTTTTTTTTGCGTATGCCACGTTTTTGTGCGTACGCAACCTTCGTACATGAGGCCCCAGGTCTATACAATGCCTTTGTAAGGTTTTTAGCTTTGTATTCAGTAAATGTGTTGTGCTGTGATCTGAGGCCGCCTTGTGTGAGCACATGGAGTAGTTTGTATCCGTGTCTGCTTGTGTCAGACCTTCTTTGCATTGTGGTTGTGAGAGTGTGTTTGTGTGTGGGCGGAAGCATGTCTGCATGTATAAGTGTGTGTTTTGTGTGTGGGCGGAAGCATGTCTGCATGTATAAGTGTGTTTGTGTGTACACAAGCGTGTGTGAGCAAGTACAAGCGCACGTGTGTGTCTATATATTTGTTTGTGTCTGTGATTGTGTGTACACAGTGTGTGCGTGTATGTACAAGCGTACGGTGTGTGTCTATATATGTATGTGTGTGTATGTGTGTTTTATATATGTGTGCTGTGGTGTGTGTGTGTGTGCGCACATCAGCTGCATCTTCAAAGGCGAGCTTTCATAACCCTTGATGTGTGCCGCCTCGCACAACTCATGGTGTTAATGAGGTCGCCTCACCCCCCACTTCCTGTAGAACAGGAAGACACCTTCCTCCCAAGCAGTCAGCCAGACACGCATAATTTACTAGATGGATACAAACCATACATGCATATGGATTTTCTTTTTCTTGCTGTTCAACCCAAAAGACACATTTTCAGGAAGAGGGGGAAAAGAAAAGACTGCCTATTATAGTTAGTGGAAGCATTGCATCCTTGAACAACAGAAATCAGATTGGGTGGGAAAAAAAACCATATGCTGTGTCTCAATTTGCATACTTCCATATTTACACTTTGCTTTTTTGAGTGCATAAGCGTGTTCTCACTGACAAGTATGGCAAAATGCAGTGGACTACGAGTACCCGGATGGTGTGTACTCATAACGGTCAAAATGTTTAGTGTGGAATGCTGGACACTTCTCACCCTCAATAGAGCGGTGCAGGGGATGACGTATCTTTTGTAGGCCCAACCCAGAAGTTAGCATCGCCCTGGGTTCCCTCGACAAAAAGCCAATGGGTTTTTTTCCATTGGATTGGGTTAGGGTTTTGCATTATTGCAGGAAAATAAGCTCTGTGACAAACAAAAAGTCTATGATACTCACACATTTTGTTAAGCAAGATAATCTTCACCAATGAACACTACTTTCATGATTTTTGAAGCATAAATGCAAATGCTAACGGATTTCAGGGTTTTAGTACTCATTTCCTGCACCACTCTATGGTCGCCATCTTTGTAACAGAAGGGGAGGGACCACCAACAATTTTGAAAATGGCCGTTCAAATTAAAAGAAGGTTCATTTATTTATTGATTTTTATAAAGTCAAGTGAGCAAACAAAGCCGGCAGATTTTAGATATATTTCTGCCCGGATTGCAATTCATCATTAAAAGAAGAAGAAGCAGACGCCGATCGTCGGTAAGAGCACAACGGCCATGTTCAAATTGAGACAACCACGATCCTGTCGAAATTCAACGCATTACGCAAAGTAAGTGTGTACGGAATTGAATACTAACATACTATTCATACTAAGTAATGATGTCAAATTGAGTAAGTAGTGCGTTTCACAAAGCATAGTATTGGGATTTTTGTGATTTTGAGAAATGTCCGGATGTATACTAGATTAGCAAGAGTTTACTTGAAATACTCAGCTGCCCCACAATGCATTGCGTCTCTTCAGACGTCACCTCACATCCTATAAAAACTCAAAAAAGTGACTAATAAACAGCTTTTAGCCTGCTTAAAAATCTCTGCTATTGCTGCCGGTTTGGTGCAAAATGGCATTCTGGGATACTTGGCTGTATACATCAGTGTGAACAGTCTTTCTCTTACATGTAGTAGGCAGAATGCGCTTACATACTCATTGAGTATGTAGTATGCAGTATGTTAGTATGCGGTTCTTAACACAGCGTACACAGTGTAACCAAAAGGAAGTTTTACTAATGGAGTATCTGAATTGAGACACAAACAATAGTGTTTGACTCAAAATTGTGCCAACCATAATGACAACAACAGTGAATGCATAACTACATAAAATATATATATGCCTAATCTGACAACATTGTCTTCTCTTCCAGGAAAATGTCTCTGTGAGCCGAATGAGCGCCACAAACCCAAACCCACACTTACTCCCGGTGATTTGTAGGAACATGTTTTAACTGGAAATAATCCAGATGTGTGTGTGTGCATGTCTAGGCAGTTGTGTGGTGAATTGGTTTTAAACGTGTGTGTGTACGTGTGTCTGCGCGTACAAGCATTTGTATCCACTAAGGTGAGTCAACCACGTACAGCATTATGGGTGTGACCTGGTGACTGGCAGCACCTCAGAGAAACACCATGATTCCTCTGTTCATTGCTACAGTGTGTCTCTGAACTTCCTCTTAAGTCTTAACACAATGCTGACTCATTAAGGTATTGTGTGTGTGACTGTTTTCATCATCGTCATACATGCTCTAACAACAACCCCTATGCAGTGCATTGGAGGACATGCATCTGAGGTTCACTTAAGTCATTCAGTTTTTTGTCCAATGGGAACACAGAAGTACAACCATTTTCATTCCATTTCACAAAAACTTAGGTGAGATCCAAAGAGATCAAATCACATTTTTCTTTTCTTACTCACTCTCTCTCCCTCCTCTGCTAAATTATGTATTTATTTATCCGAAACCCTCTTGAATATAATAAATATAAAAAGATGATAGTTAAAACAGATTTATGCAACGATTCAATTCTAGGTAATGTTGAAATGTTCTCCCATTATAGACACCGCGCCCCGGACGTCGTACTCCACAGACGATAATGTTTCTGGCTGACAGTATGACTTAATATTGACATGCATGAATCATATCATACACACACACACCATTATATACGCCACACTTTTGCATGAATTTGCATGGTCATAGGCACTCGCCCACACCCCCCGCGGTTGACGCTCGGCCAGTCAGATAAACACTGAGGCTTTTAAAGACCTGTTTTCACTATGTACGAGCGTCTCCTATATTACATCATGTGTGGAAGGTTATTATAAATCCAATTGAAAAAAACGAAAAGATTAGTTATTGCAAACATACTCACTCCGCTCATAGTTACGCACAGAAATTGCATTATTAATCCCTCAGAGCAATGACTTTTATACTAACTAGCCTGTAGGTCTACATGGCGTGTGCTGGTGTGTGTGTGGTTGGGTGTTGCTGTGTTGTGTCGTGTGATTGGTGTGCACTTTGTAGATATATCTAGATCGGTTGCTGACTGATGGCTGGAAATGAAACACAGCGGCACAACTGCAGTTGAGAAGCGTATTTCGCATTAGGAAAAGCTTTTTGAATGGCGCAGTGTAAATGATCTGACGGCAGAGCTGCCAACGATTCGGTTCGACATGGAGCCAAGATTGAGGTTGAAAACGACATGTGCGAGGGCGGCATGTTGGGAGTCCCCAGGTCGTGTAAAGTGCCCGTCTTTCACAAGCTGCATGGGAACTTGTCATGACAGTATGCGTAGGTAACCTTGGTAACGTTGCCGTTTTAACCACCGAGCACAGCCTGATGTCTGCAGTCCACCTGTAGCCATTTCTAACGTTCGTGCTCTGCATATGTCTAAAACAATCTATTCTAAAATGTCTGCTAAATGACTTAAAACACACACACACACACATAACTCCTGTGCAGGGGTCGCGTTAACCGAATATTTTCCGTCATTGACCGTTTTTTTAAAACGGTGACGGAAAAATCTGAGGGCCGTCCGTCATTTTGACAGATTGCATTTCACACCCTGACCACTTGGTGGCGATGAGCATATTAATTGGCTCTTGTAGAAGAAGAAAAGTAGAAAAGAAGAAAGAAACAACAAACCAGAGAATGTCTAATAAGGAGAGAAGTTCCACTCTCGGTTTACTTCCGGGTTCTGAACTGTTGCAGTTCCCCTCTGGTTCCATGTGAGGGCGCTCACAGGACGAGTGCAGAATGAATGGCGGTCTATGGAGCTATACCCCTCAAACTCCACTTTTCTCAGGATATAATTTTTTGTCTAGTAATTTGAATGTTGCTTTCGAAAGGGGATGCAAAGAAATTATACATTGCTGGGTGTTAGATTTTTTAGAGTCACTTATTTGCTTTAAAAAAGTATTTTAAAATGTCAATGACGTCATACACATCTTACGACCAGAGATACTGCTTTACGGCAAGCCTCTCCCTTTCCCTCAAGGCATCGACAACACAGCGGACACAGGTTAGGCTCTGTCCCTGTCAATACACGTGCTAGAAATGGTTTTTGTTGCTGTGTTAAAAAAAAAAAGAACTTGGGCGAAAAAGTCCACCTTAACATTCTGGTCCCGCTTCGGATGCCAAGATGCCATCAAGCAAGATCTCTGGTCGTAATCAGTCCTTCACTGACCAATCAGCGTTCATTAGCAGAATGCTAGCGTGTTATGGGCAACAACAACTCGTCCTGTAAGAAAGGACATAAGTACTCGTTCATTCATTCAACTTTCGATCTATAACCCATGTTGAACTTGTAAAAACTACAATCAAATCTGAGATTTCTCAATGAGAATCAGGTGAAAGAGACAAATTTAGCCGTCTAGCTCCATCTGCTCCCATTCATTCTGCACTCATGGGCGATCGCCCCCAGTGGAGCTCTGGTGGAACTGCAACCAAAATTCGGTACAATGGGACTTAATAGGGAGTGGACAGGCTCTCCGTAGACGGGCTCTGAACAACCCACTTGAAACATTTGATTACGCGCAAGCGGGCACGCGAGGAACCAGGGATGCAAACGCGCGCCTTTTGGCGGATGCCGCCTTTTTCACGGCTATCAGGGGACTTACGTGAATCATGCAGATCCGATGAGTTTTTCTTTTTAGGGGGGGGGGGGGGGGGGGGGGGGGGGGGGGGGGGGGGGGGGGGGGGGGGGGGGGGGGGGGGGGGGGGGGGGGGGGGGGGGGGGGGGGGGGGGGGGGGGGGGGGGGGGG